>PITA01027273.1:0-21218 GCA_004023965.1 Spilogale gracilis | reverse complement strand
TCCCCCCTGCCCCCTAGCCTACGCCCCAGAGCCCCCTGCTCTTCAGGATGCTCAGCGGCCCTTCCACGCCCCTCCCCTGTTTCCTCCCCTCCACCTCCGTTGGAGGCCCCTCGACTTCCTGTTTGTGCCCCTGGTGGAAAGAACCTAGGTGTGAGTGTGGAATAAGGTGGACGGGACCCCACCCCAACTGGGTGGGGTGTCAGATTTCCTGGCTGCGGGTGTGAGGAGGCAGAGCATCGCCCCCATTCGCTGGGTGGAGAAGGGAGTCCTGGGGCAGGGCCCAGGGTCCTTCCAGCTCCGTTTACCGAGGCAGGCCTGGGGGAGAAGCAAAGCCTGGCGGGGTCAATCGGGTCTCCTTGGAATGACAGGGAGCGAGACCTACTGCTGACCCTTCTGGGGTCAGGGGGGCCAGAAGGGCACTGGGAAGAACTTCTCTAAACCGAGGGCTCAGGAAATAAGGGAAGGCCTGGAGGGCCCCCTGGGTGTCGGGGAGGAGAGAGTCTCGCCCTCCGGGCAGAACGGTTAGCCTGCCTGCTAACAGCGAGACCCAGACTCCCCAGCTGCTGGTGATGGGAGAAGGGCTGCACCCGCCAACGAGGCCGGCAAGCCAACCGCGCGGCCCCAGGACTCAGCAGGCTGGTGTCTGGGCCAGGCGAGGAGGAGGTGGGCCTCACACCCAGAGAGCCATTGTCTGTTAAACCGGGAGAACAGAAATGTTAGGATTTCTCTAGGATTCTCACAAACAGCAGCTCTGGGAGACAGCAGCATGTGAATGAGCCCCGGTGGGCACCACGGAAAAGCACGTGAGTGGCTGGCTGGGGAGACTTCTGGAAGGCAGGAGTGGACTCCGCATTGGCTTCCAAACGCGTGCGCGGGAGCTTGGCCACTCTCACAGAGCACCACAGACTGCTGCTTCTCCCAGGTCTGGAGGCTGGAGATCCAAGATCCGGGCACTGGTGTGCGGGCTCCAGTGAGACCGTCTTCCGGCCAGCAGCTGGCCACTTCTCTGTGGTCCTCTCTCTCCTTAGAAAGCACTGATCCCAGTGAGGAAGCTCCACCCTCGGGCCCAAGCCCCTCCCAAGGCCCCACCTCCTAACACCATCACATGGAGGGGGGTTAGGATTTCAACAGGAATTTGGGGGTCGCAAACATCCAGTCCAAAATATAGGGCAGTAGGGTTTCTAACGGGCAGGAAAACTGAGCAGAACTGGTGTGGGAGGCAAGCAGGGACCAATCATGCCGTCAGAGGGGCGGGCCTCCCTGGGGCCTCGCAGAAGGAGAAATCACAGTCGCAGAGAGAAGTCGGAAAGGAGGGGGTAATCAGGCTGGCCATCAGCCTCTGCCAAAACTGAAGGGACACGGAGGAAGGCTGTTCTATCTCCTTATAAATCATATGAAAGATAAATTTACCAAAATCTTAGGGATGTGTTCTTTGCAAAAACAGTAGGTCAAGAGCGCTAAGCTATGGGCTTTGACTTGGAAAACTGCACATTTCAGAGCCTGCCTGCCTCAGAGCAGAGTCGGAAAGTAGCAGGGGTTTGAGAAGGTTGCAAATACCAAAATGCTTATCGGTAGAGCATTACCCAGATGATGTAATCAGAACATGGAAGAGACGGTAATTTGGACAGATAGACAATGACGACGGAGAAGACAGCAACTGCAAACACAAAGTCACAGAAGAAGTTTACTTCTGTTAAATTTTTAGGCTCAACTGGGCATCTGACAGGGGCCAGAGCTCAACCCAGAGAGGAAAATAGTGGCACACAAACTGCAAGGCCTCTTGCCGATTTGGGAAAAATACATTTGACCTTGAGGTGTTCTCTTATAACAGCGATCACCAGGAAAAGATTACTTCACAAGGGCCCAGACAGCACTGGTCCTTGATGGGTCCCCACGATGTGAAAACACACGCGCTCCTCCCTCTGAAGCGAAAGGTGCTGGGCTGGGTGGGCACGCCCCACAGCAGGGATGAGAGGGCCCTCGGCCACAGAGCTTCGCAGGCTGAGCTGAGGAGGGATGCAGGTGACATGGTCACTTCCTCTCAGTGCAGTGGCGAACACAACGTGCACAAAGATGAGCTCCGCACCGCTGGGTGGGTGGCCCAGGCAATTCGGCAGTGGGACACGGGGCTGCACCCCACTTGCGATGTGCACAGGAAGGCAGATGGGTTCTTCTGGGGACCCCAAGTATCTCAAACTCAGTGACTTCCATAGATTTATAGTTACAAAACAGCCTTTCTCCAAGGCAAGAGGGTCTCTGGTGATCCAAATGAGGTCCACACCTCATGGCATCATCCCTACCACTTGGGGCAGGTGGGCATATTTGCTCCGGCCTGTGGCTCTGACCTTCTAGGAGCGGGGGCTGTGTGGGGGTAGGTCTGCGAGCTGGAATCACCCCTTAGCAGGATTTTGGCAGCTTGGAGACTCTCAGGGACCACAGTATGGACCGCCGCATCACGAAGCAGAGCGCGTGTCTTAGTGAAGTTGTATCAAGTCACTTCTGTGGTTTTGGTCTCACAGAGCCCTAGGACCTGCCATCAATGTACAGCTTTTGGGGTCCGGGAGACCACTCCTGCTCCCATTTGGGGATCCCTGCTGGCCAAGGGTCAGCTGGGGTCTCTCTTTCTCCATCTCCACAAAAGGCCTTGGGGGAGATGCTCCACCACCCACGTCAGAGCCCCAGGGACTGCTGGCACCTTGAAACACAGGCCAGCGAGAACACCCATCCCTTATTTGGCTTTGTGGCTGAGGGAAACCGCCCCGCCCTCCAGTGTCTGAATGGGCCCCTACCGTATTGAGATGCCGGCCAGGTGCCCCTGGCTACTTCCTTATCACCCAGAGGGCGGGCCCACCCAGTTCTCCTTTCCGAGCCACCCGGTAGAGGGTGGGGCCACAATTACTATTTGGAAAATGCTCCCAAGGCGGTTTTGGTCAAGTGTTCTCCATAATGGTGGGACCTGATCCTCGACTAAAGCCAAGTCTCAGAGCCCCTTCCCCAGTTGTCCCCGACCCACCCAGAGCAGTCACTCCCCTGGGGACAAAAGGAGCCTGTCCTGGTAGTACCTAGCTCTCCAGCCTCTAGTGTTCCTGTCACCTCTGAGTTGTTTCCCAGACAAGAGCTCAGCAGAGAGGCTCAGGCCTGCCCCGAGGAGAGGTGGAACTCTGGGTACACCCCAAATCAGGCTGTGGAGGGGACCCCTTGACCACCCCCTCCCTGGGAGGTGCCCCACCTCTCCCTCCTCCTGCTCAGCAGGGCTCCCAAGGCAGGCAGTCTGCACAGTCCTGACGCACAGGGTCTGGGAGACCTCGGGAAAGCCAGGGTGTTGCGAGGACCCCAGCTTTGGGTTCCAGGTGCCCTTGCAAACTGGCCTCCTAGGGAGATCCTGGCCAGCATCCCAGCACACTCCAGGCCCCAGGCAGCCCAATAGGGGCCATTCCTACCAGCACAAGGCCTGCACATGGTCGCAGAATTAAGTCGGGAATAAACAATCTCTTTATTGAACATACCTAGATTTGGAGTACGGGAGGGTGGCAGGATGGGGTTAGGACAGAGGGAACAGGGTCCTACAGAAGGGACTGGTGCAGGCCAGGCCTCACTCTCGAGGGTCGGCCAGGACGCCTCGATCTGCCGCGGCGCTGCCCAAGATGAAGCCAACAGCCAGCGACACGGTCTGGTCGAAAGAGCCGCGCAGCTGCTCCACGTGCTGGTTCAGGGTCAGCAGCTGGTCACGCAGCGGGCCCAGGACGGCCACGATGTCGCCCAGGTGCCCCAGGGTCTGCAGAAGGGCGGCGTTCAGCGACAGGGGCGCGGACTGCGGGGGCGCGTGGTCTTCGGGGCGGCTGGGAGGAGAGTCGGGGCCGTCCTGGGCGGGGTCCAGGACCGGTGGCGGCGGGGATCCCGGGGGGCGGAAAGGCGCGTGGTCCTCGGGGCGGCCCGGCGCCGTCGGGGAGCCGGGAGCTCGGGGAGCGTCCGCAGACTTGGGCAGGGTCGGGCTGAACCTGAGCGTCCAGGCCCGGTCTGCGTCGGGGCCGCGGGTGGCCGGCGGCGGCGGGACGTCTGGAACGCAGCAGGGCCGTCCGGCCGGGCTCTGAAGGCGCGCCCGCCACCGCCCCGGGACCCGCCCCGCCACCCCTCCCCCCACCGGCCGGCGCCCCAGGACCCCCCCCCGACCCTCTCCCCGCTTACCTGGATCCGCCGGCGAGAGGGGCACGGCGGGGGCCGGACGGCGTCCGCGCGGGGGTCGCCCGGGCCCCGGGGAGCGGCGGCGGCCGCCGCGTCGGTGTCCGTTGTCGCCCAGCAGCCCCATGAGCTCGCGGATCTGCGCGTCGAAGGGCCCGGGCGGCTGGCCCTGCGCGTCGCGTAGCTTGTCCTTGAGGAACTTGTAGCGGCGGCGGCACTGCGCGGGCGTGCGGCGCACCTGCTGGCGGGCCAGCGCGGCCGACACGCGGCGGTAGGTGGGCAGCGCCTGGCGGCGGTCCAGCAGCAGCGCGCGCCACACGGCCGGCTGCAGCAGCGTGCCCAGCAGCAGCTCCGTCTCGCGGGCGCTCCAGGGCGTGCGCTGCGCCGAGCCCGGGGACACGGGCGACCCGGGGCGTCCGGGGGACGCGGGGGACGCGGACGCCGCTAGCGCGCCGGGCGAGGCGGGCCGCCAGGGCGGGGTCCCCGGTGCGCCTCCGGGCAGCCGCGGCTCGGGGTCCGGGCTGGCTGGCGATGCCGGCGCGGGGGGCGCGGGCGGGGGCGGCCGCCGCGGCCGGAGCAACATCCCGGGGCCGGCGGGGCTGGCGGGGGTCTGGGCCGCGGCCCGAGAGAGGCCGCCCACACGCGCTCAGACGGTGCGAGCGCGCTGGAGAAGGAGCGGGAGCCGGAGCCGGCGCGGGTCTACGCCGCCCGCCCCCGCGCGCCCCGCCCCGCCCCGCCCCGCCTCCCCCTGCCCGCCAACTTCAACTTGGGCCGGCCCGGGCTCTGAGCGGGAACAAGCTGCTAATAACGTGCACTGCTTTTCCAGCGCCCGCTCTGCGGTCCAAACGGATACGGCCTTGGGCCTCAGGCGCGCAAGGGTCGATTCGTCTTTACGCGTGTGCCGTGCCCTTTCACCGCCCCGCACACTAAGTCATGGAACATTCCAGCTCCAGGATGCGCCCCCGCGCCCCTCCCTTTTGCCTTAGGTGTGTCCGGGCCTGTGGTTCGCGGAGGCTGTGGTGTGCGGGCCCCGCCCCACGTGCGGTGGGGCCGCTGAGTGCGCGGGAGGTGTGGCCGCTGCTGCGTGCCGCCGGCCGAGCGGAGTCTCCGCGGAGTTAGGACCAGTGTTCAGAATGGCTGTCGGAAGTCATACACACACTTCACAGAAAACACGCCCTATTCTGACAAAGAGTACCTGCCGCTGTCGTCAGGACGAGCATGACTCCCCGCGATTAGGGTTAGGGTGGTGCCCAGCATCACGGTTCTGCTGGACCTTATTCTAGAAGTCTAGCCAGAGCAATAAGACAAGAAAAAGTAAGGTTTCTAAAGATCGGAAAGGAAGAAGTAAAGACATTACTTGCAGGTGATATGATTGTAAACATGGAAAATACAAAATATTCTGCAGGCACATTTTAGAATTAATGAACAAATTTAGCAAGGTCATGGAACACAGCCATAAAAATCAATTGTATTTCTGTATACTAGCTTTAGTAGTCTTAGCTTGGGACGATTTTAGATTTACAGCCAGGTGGCGTCCCTGTGTGTCCCTTCCGGTGAGCGTCTCAGGGGACCGGGGCACCTTCGTCAGAGCCGAGACATCGGGTCGGCACACCACTGGCTGGGCCACAGAGCGTATTTGGGCTTTTCCGTGTTTCCCCAGGTTTCACACACACGTGTCTTTTCTGCCCAGGGACCCGATCGGGGTATTGCTGTGTCTTTGGTCGCCGCCCCCCCCCCGCCCCCCCCACACTTGCTCACTCTCCTCATATTCCGCGTTCTCGACACTTTGAGGAGACTGGTAGGGATTTTGTGGGTGTCCCTCTGTTTGGGTTGGTCAGGTGCCTTCTCATGGTTAGCCTGGGGTTACGTGTGTTTGGGGAGAAGGCCTGGGAGTCCGAGCCACGCCCGCCCTCCCTCCACTTCCCCTCCCGGCCCTGCCGCTGAGGCCATCCTCGGGGGCACCCCACGCCCGGGGGTCACCAGGCCGCATTTCGGGGGTGGGCACCTACACGTGTTGTTTGGGATTCTCCTGGAATTCCTCCTGTTCCATGGACACGTGGGTGTTTCATTCCCAGGGTGCAGTCCCGTGCTGTCATGTTCAGGGGCTCAGATCACCCCAGCTCTTTCCCCCTTTCCCTCTTGTTTTGTGTCCTTTTTTTTTTTTAAGATTTTTTTTTTTTAAGATTTTATTTATTTATTTGACAGAGAGAAACACAGCGAGAGAGGGAACACAAGTAGAGGGAGTGAGAGAGGGAGAAGCAGGCTTCCCGCCGAGCAGGAAGCCTGATGTGGGGCTCGCTCCTGGGTCTCTAGGACCATGACCTGAGCCGAAGGCAGTCACCCAACCAACTGAGCCACCCAGGTGCCCCTTTTTAAAAAGATTTTATTTATTGATTTGACAGGGAGAAAGAGACAGCGAGAGAGGGAACACAAGCAGGGGGAGTGAGAGAAGGAGAAGCAGGCTTCCCGTTGCTGGGCAGGGAGCCTGGTGCAGGGCTCGATCCCAGGACCCTGGGATCATGACCTGAGCGGAAGGCAGATGCTTAACGACTGAGCCCCCGGGTGCCCTAGTCTTTGTCCTTTGACAGGCTCTACCCCCTGCCCCTGGCACGTGTTTGCTTTGGAGGGCTACCAGATACTTCTGCTCATCTGGGACTTTCTCCACTCCAGCCCTAGAATCAGCCATCTTGCCATTTCTTCAAAAATGTCTGGTTCCTTTTTTTTGGAGAATGGTTATCTGCAATCCAAGACCTGGATACAAGGTGTGCCTGATGCTTCTGGGGTGTCATTGCCTCCAGGCCACTGGTTCTTGGGGGGAATAGTTTTCATCCCAGGGTCTATTTGGGGATGTGTGGAGAGCTGTCACAGCTTGGGGGTGCTGCTGGCGTCTGGGGGATAGAGACCAGAGGTGCTCCTTCTCAGACAGCAGGAGGCTGGCAACGTTATCTACGACGTACTCATTTATGGATGAGTCCTGGTGTGTAAGGAAAGGAGCCTTGGGGTCGCTCACGTGGACGCTGGTCAGCCCACTGGCTGGAGTGCAGTCGCTTTGTGGTCCCTGGCCTCACAAGAACAGCATTTTCCCATGGTGACGCAGGTCAGGCCCCCAACGGTGTGGGAGGTGGGCAATGAGAGGGGGCAGCCCCTGGCACCGTGTGCCCCCCGGGAGCCCTCACCGCCCGCTGAGCAGGCTTCAAGGAGCAGTAGCAGCCGGAGGAAGGGACCGTAAGCCGCGGGTCAGCAGGGTCATCCTGGCGGGCGGCCTGTGGCGGAGCCTCCTTCCACAGAGTCGAAGCCCGTCCTGGAGCAGGGGGCCGGGCCAGCCCACAGCGCGCAGCGACCAACTGAGCTGTTTAGCACCATGTAACCCAGAACTCTGAGCAGCGGCCGGGGCAGGTGCTCTGTGGTTATGCCGCTGATGTGGTCGGAGCCGGGGCCGGGGTGCAGGCGGGCTGCTGGGTATTCCCTCCTGACTGGGCACCATTTCTGGGGCCGGGCCTGGCTGCCTGGGGTGCCTCAGGCCTCCCCTGGAAGGCGGCTCTTGGGCTTACTGGCCACACATCTCTCTTCATCTCCGACTTTGTCCCCGAGGCTGCCCTGGCCTCGCGCCGGCGTGGTGGCCTCGCACACGGTGGGGGCTGCCCCAGAGCGTCAGTCCACGGAGCCAGCCTCCATGTGGCATTGGCGGGCACTGCCCAGGGTGGTGGGGGGACCTGGGAGGCATGGCTCATTGGCTGTCAATTCACCTAAAGAAAACCCCATTGATTTGATTAGACCAGTGACGTGGAGGGAGCCCCTGGTCTTCATGGCCTTCCTCATGTCTCAGGAAGGAAGAGACAGCAGGGTTTAGTGACTTGAAAGTGGGTGAGGACCGAAAGCACCCACCCAGCACAACCGGGCCCCAGAACCAGGTAAGGTGGCTGCTGCCTTAGTCTTCCGCGACTTCCGGCCACGTGGAGCGCTTCATCACTCATTACCGGGATGTCCCCACATGATTCTGCCACAGAACACATCAACCGTCGACGTCCCCAAGTTCTTTGAACCCCTGGCCTCCCACACCTGCTCTGGCAATGCCCCCCAGTCCTTGCTCGTGCACCAGGTCCCTTTGCAGTGGGAGCCTTGGAGGAACAGCCTGCTTTGCCTTGGGGAGGGAGGGGCAGGCTGTTCTGCTTTAGGCTCTGGGTGGGTTGGGGGCCTGCTGCGGCTTGGGGCCGGCCACGGGAACTGGCGGTGACTGGGCACGGTTCGTGGCAGAGTGCTCTGGGCTCGTGGTGCCCTGACGCCTGGGTGGCTCGGCTGTTTTGGGTGTTCGGCAGGTCAATGTGTCCCACGGCAGCAGGGCGAGGCTGCCTGCTCACAGCCCCGGGGAGCCCCGGGGTTCGCTTCTGGTGGACCCTGAATTCAGCGCATTGGCAGATCTGCCCCTGGTCCGTGCCCCCCGAGGACACAGCTGTGGCTAGGACTTCTTGTCCCCTTGTGCCTTCATGAGCACCCTGGAGTGATCTTGACCACACAGAAGCCCGCCCTGACCCCGAAGCAAGTGTCACTCTGGACGTAAACCAGGCCTATGGAAGCCGCTGTGGTAGAAATGATTTTATTTAGAAATCTGTGCCAGTGACATTCGGGTGACATGCAGACAGTCGCGCTTAAGCTGAAAGCCCAGTCACTTCCCCGCGAAGAAATTGCTGTGGTTGGAAGGTTTATTTGCGCCAGATTCTGACTCAGCCTCAGGCTCTGCGACACTACCTTTATTAAATTCAGAACCCGAGGATGCAGGTGTGCAGTAGACCCTAACCCCCGCACCTGAGCCAAACGGCGGGACGCACGCAGCCCCGCTTCTATTCTAGATGTCCTGGACGAATTTATGTGGGAAGCATAGCCCGGCACAACATTTGATCATAAGGAACGGTTTTCCCAGAAATACCACCAGCTGTTTGTTCTCAAGAATCACTGATCCAGAACAAGAGAACCACCTGGGGTCTCCCAGCGATTGCCAGCCCGAGAGCGTGGGTGCCCTGGTGCTGCCTGGGGTCTGAGCCCCGCGCCTTCCTGGCCCTGATACCCCCAGCCAGGGCTGTCATCCACCTGCTGGGCGGTGCCCAACACCGGCTGTTGGGACGCGGAGCCCTGGGAAGGGCTTGGCACCGCCAGGCGGCAGCTGCCATCGCCCAAGTGAAGGCGAGCGGGGGGAGCCAGGGCATGGGTGTGCGTGGCTGCTGAGGCGGATGGGGGTGGGATGGGGTCTCGCGGGGCCCGGGGCCTTGAGTCCCTGCCGTGTGTGCTCGGCTAGGGGGCAGAGCCTGGCAGGCCTCACCAGGAACTGTCCTAAGTGGCAGGGTAGGCAAGGCTGGAGGGCACGCGGGGCTGTGACGTGCTCACCAGCAGCCAGGGGCCGCAGGACTCAGGCACCCCCACATGGCTGGAATGGGGGTGAGCTGAGCTGGGCCCCTAGACGGGGTGTGGAAGTGGGGTGTGTGGAGGGGAAGCCTGGGATATGAGGAAAGGTCTGAGAGAGGGTGGGGGTAGTGTTGGGAGGGTCTGAGCGGATGGGAGGGGAGGTCTGGGCATGGGAGTATGGACCTACGTTGGCGCTTGGGCCACTGAGAAGCCTCAGGGCCCCAGGGGAAGGTTTTGGAAACCTCTGGAACCTCTGGTTGGCATGGGGGTCAGAGGTCATTTTGGTCCTTGGTGGCTGGGCAGACAGAAGCCAGACTCATGTACACACTGCTCTGAGTCGGGGTGGGTGGGTGTGGGGTTTGGGGCGCAGGACCCCTGGAGAGTTGGGTGACAGCAGTTTATCTCTAAGAAGTATAAATGTGTATGTGGCTCCTGGGGAGTGATTCTATTTGTGTTTAATTTTTAAATATAGTTTTACACTAGCAGAAACACCCCGACCTCCACCGGAGCCGTCCTCTCCAGCCCCGCCAGGCCCTGGAGCCTCCTCCTCCCGGTGCCCCCTGGGCACGCACCCCGCCGCCCAGGCTGAGCCCCAGCTCCTGCGCCGTGCTGGGGGGCTCCCTCGTCCACGGTGGTCAGTGCTGAGCCGCGGGGGCCTTCCGGGCCTGGGACAGCAAGCGGGTGCCTCCTTTCTTCCCAGGTCAGGCCTCGCTTTGGAATCCACACCAGGGCCGCCATCCCGTTACTGAAACGTGGCCTTCATCCTCCGTAACTTGTCCTGGATTTTCCGGGAGTGCTTTTCGCTGGCGATGTGCTGGAAGGAGGCCCTGCTGTCTGCGGCCAGAGCGGAGATGTCGGCCCCACTGAAGCGTGCGATTCTTTGCTTGAGCTGGGACTGCAGTTTGGGGTCGGGCGCGAGCGTGTAGGGCTTCTCCTGGAACGCGTGCACCTGGCTTACCACCTTGGCTATGTTTCTGCGTGGGGAGAAGAGGGGGGCCGTCACTCCGCACGGGTCTGTGCTCGTGAGCGCCCTGCGTGTCCCGGGGAGTGTCTCACCCAGACCTCTTCCGCTACAGACTCTGCGCTGACTTTGCTGTATTTATTCACAAGGCCCAACGGCATTTCAGTATCAGGCCTGTCTGCCCACCTGCACTCCCACCCATCCCTCTGTTCATCCCTCCGTCCATCGGGCCATCCAGCCACCCTTCAGTCCACAAACATGTACACAGATCTTCATCTGTGTTGGGCCTGGCCGGTGCTGAGGGTTCTGACGTGAGCCCCCGAGCGTCAGCCCGAGTGCCGACGCAGGAGAGAGAGGACTCGAAAGATGCAAGGTCACGGGGCACGTGCTTCTGCCCCGCTCTGTGCTCAGGGACGTCACCCGAGCGTTCACACACTGGGCATCAGCCAGCGCTGGGAGCCGGGGCTCGCTTCCCCAGAGAGCTGACCGGCACACCGCTGGGTGCCCTCCAGGAAAACTGGGATCAGGAAGCAGAAGTCGGCAATTCTGTCTCGGGGAGGCCATGGACTTCACAGACAGTCTCACCCTGATGGGGTAGAGAGCACCTTGTGGATGAAGGGCGGCACTTTGGTCATTAAAAGACAAAGGGAGCCTGGGGGACTCAGTCCGTGATGCGTCTGACTCTTGATTTTGGCTCAGGTCACGATCTCCATCCAGGCCCCGAGATGGAGCCCCGCATGGGGCTCTGCACTGGGCATGGGCCTGGTGGGGTTCTCTGTCTCCCTCTGCCTCGCCCGCCACCCATCTCTCTCTCCCTCAAACAAATCAAGAAAAACATGCGTATACAACCAGACCTAAAAGAGAGTGAAGCAGTCACCATCAGGCTTCTGCTTGCTCTCCTGGGCTGTGGCCTTCCCTCTGATTATCACTGTCCATTAGCTGACAAAGACTAGTGTGCTCTGTGTTGCCTCTTAAATAATTTTTTAAATCAGTGACTAAAAGGAGCTTGGAACCTCTGGGCTCCAGGTGCCCTGGGCCGTGCCTGCTGAGGTCTGCCCTTGACCCTAAGGGCTGTGCAGCTGGACCGTGGCCTGACCAGCCTCACCCGTCTGCACATGTGGGTGATGCAGAGCGGTGGAAAGAGAGCGCAGGAGGGCCCAAGGCGGTGGGGGTGCAGGCCTCTGGAGAGGGGCTGGCCCAGGCCTGTGAGATAAGGGGAGGCATCGCCGATGAGGCCTGGGGCTCCCAGGAGAGGAGGGCTGGAGGCAGCTTGCAGCTTCTGAGGGAGATGACCCTGGCCCTTTTTGGGGTCGCCCAGGTGGTTTTCACAAGCAGCCCCCAGTGTGCACCTCCCAGGTATGTATGCTGGGCCCCCAGCACCCATGGGGAACTGTGGCCCCACTGGACCAGGCTGAGGGCTGGCGATGGGTGCTGTGAGGCTGGTGCCAGGGCGAGGGGCCCATGGGGTCGCTGGGAGCATGGCCCCTCACCTGAGCTTGCTCCAGCGGTGGGCCCCGTTGGTCATGGTGAAGCCCCCTGTCTCCAGCTGCTGGATGTGCATGGCCAGGAGGCGGGCCGAGGGCAGCGTGGGCTGGGCCCGGAAGCGTCGCCCTTCCATCAGACACAGGCTGTCGCTCTTCAGGAAGACCTGGGGGGGAGACGGAGGAGAGGTCCGTCCAGGGCGCTCAGCTCAGGCAATCTGGGTTGGCGCTAGCGTTACCCCTGCAGGGAGGCCCCGCAGAGCTGACTTCCATCCCGTCCACACCGCGCCTCGGATCATGGGAGCGGGGTCGGGGGCCTGGGGGTCTCGTAAATACCAAGCGGATGCGGACACCCATCAGGAAGCCGCATGCTGCCGGCCCCCAGCAACAACACGCTTGTTCCCTGACTTGCTCTCTCTGGGCTCCAGAAACGAGCCGGTGAGCCAGCTCCCCCAAGGAGGCCGTGACCCAGGCTCCCCAGCTTCAGGGACTTTCTGGTGTCCGCTGCGGACACACAGCCGCCCTCCCGCCTGCAGAGAGCCGTGTCTGGGGTGGGAGGTGCCAGGCGCCTGCTGCAGGGGCCTCCCAGGGCCTCCTCTGGTCCTTGGGCACCTGTACCCACGGGGAGGTGGGCAAGACTGGGCCAGCTCGGGGCAGAGGTGGCGTGGGGCTGTGTGGTCGGGGGCCGCGATGCAGGCTCTGCCTGGTGAGCCCCCAGAGATGTGCAGACACTGTCCGTGGGCGGCACCCAGGGGCCCAAGCTGCCAGATGACCGTGCGGCGCACACCTCCACGGCTTTCAGCTCCTCCATGACCTCCGCCGTCTTTGCAGGTAAAATCCTCCAGGCCTGAAATACAAGCACCGGTGAGCCCCCCGCGGCCACGCCGGCGCCCACGTGCCTGCCCGCGGCCTCCGGGGTGACTCACAGGGGACTGCCTCACGGCCAGGTGCTCCAGGCCTCCCAGGATCTGCATGGCTGTCGCAAAGTTCCTCTGCTCATAGCAAGATTTCGCAATCAGCAAAAATTTGGACAGCAAATTCACCTGCAGCTGAAACCAGAGAGGGACGAACTCAGGTCCTCTGATTTAAGACAAACAGGTAGAGCCTCTGGGGACCCGTCAGAGTGACCTGGCACCAGGCACAAGGGGTAGTGGGGGCCCCACCCCATGTGTGGAAACAGGCCAGGAGAGGGGTGGCCATGAGGGGCAGGAGGACAGGCATGACTGGAAAACACGAAACAGAAAGGCACGGGCCCCGTAAGCACAACGATGTGGAAAGAAGTCGTCCTCACTCCTCAAAAGCAAAGTCACTCCCAAGACAAACCTGTGCTCGAGCTGTGGGACACGCTGTGGGATCTCGGGGGGGGGGGGGGCGGCTTCAGGACCAGAAGGCGGGCGCCCAGCTGGGTAACGGGGCGCATGCATCTAGTGGCCAACGGGGAACAAGCAGGCCTCTTCATCTCATTCTCCACCTGGGGTGTCCTCCCTCGCTGGGTTCCTGAGCCCGACCGGAGTGGGTGGCTTTGGTTTTGCGGGTCCTCCCTCCCCCGGCTCTTCTGTTCTAAGCCGGTCAGTGGATCTGACGGGAGCACCCCACGGGGTTCTCATTCCTAATGCGGCACACGCTTTCAGAGCGGCCTCGCGAACTGTCCCCAGGGCCGGGACCACCCTTCAGGTGGGGACACTGCCTGTGGGTCCCAGCCACAGGCCTCTGCACTGGATTTGACCCTGTCTGCGCGGATTCCGATGCCAACAAGGGCGCATAGCCGGGTCCTAGTTCCCTGGTGGCTTCCCGGCTGCCGCCTTGCGAGCCTCTTAAAGGGTCTTGAGAAACATTGACTTGCTTATACTTGTTGACATCCTAATTGTTTTTCATGTATTTAAATAGTTGCAAAAATATACTTTCTAGCACTTTCAGATAAAACTGTTCTATCACATTTTTGTTTTTAAAAAAATGTTTGTGGTAAAAAATACGTAATGTAAAATCTACTCGAGCCATTTTTAATATAGCCCAGGGGGAGTGTTAACTTCGCTCCCCTGGTTAGATCTCTTTCTTTTGTAAATCGGTTTTTGCAGCCATTAAACCCGAGCCCTCCCTCCCTCGCCTGGCCCCTGGCGCCCAGGCTTCTCCTTTCTGGCTGTGTGATGGAGACCGCAGGGTCTCCTGGAGTGCCATCAGGCAGAACTCGTCTTTCTGTGATTGGCTTATTCCCCTGAGCCTGATGTCCTCCAGGTTCATCCACACTCTCGCTTGTATCAGGACTTCATTCCTTTTTAAGGCCGAATAATATTCCGTAGTACAGACAGACCACTTTTTGTACCCATTTTTCTGTGGAGGGACATCTGGGTTGCTTCTTTCTTCTGGCTGCTGTGTTCTATCACTGTAAGAGTATCTGATGAGGCTGAAATCCAGTTTTGCCTTCCAATCCACCATTATTCACGTAAAAAAAAAAAAAGCCAGCAAGCTTTTCTTTAAGGTGACAAGCTTCGCACCCTCCTCACCTTGGCTTTCCATTCTGTGCCACCTGCCTGGACAGCACTGCTGCCACCAAGGATGTCCAATGACCGCCATCGTACTCTCTGGCTCACAATGTGGGTCTTAGCTCTTTTCATGACCGCCGTTCACAAATATAAAAGTCAGTCTTCCGGATTGTTCTGATGTTACAGTAAGTGACATACAGTACGTAAGACAACATATCATCAGACTGTGACAAACCCCTTTGTCCAAGGTCCCTGCGCAGTTTCATTAGAAACACGGCTCCCCCCCAAAAGAAACATGGCTCCCACTCTTTATCCCGTTGGTTCCTGTGTGGGGGTGAGTGTTGCTCGTTTGAGTGGTTCTGTCCTTTGCCTACAGGGATGTGGAAGGAGTTCTGCCCCCGTGACACCACGAGTCCTTCCTGCCCTTCCAAACTGGGCACCAACAACTGAATGTGCGTCCGTCGATCTGTTCCATCGTGCTGGCCACATGGGGCTGAAAACATGTCATGCCTCTCTGTGCTGAGCCACGGGACAGGACCCCGGCAGACTGGGGACACAGAGCCCATCTTCTCTCTCGGGCTGGGAGGGGGCCTGTCCTCTCTCTTTTGGGGGCTCCGGTGTGGGAATACTCCTGGGAAGCTGAGGTCTGTGAAGTGGCTGCTGGTTGTCCCTGGTCAGGCCTTGCAAGGCCTCGTCAAGCCCAACCAAACAGGCCAGCGTGAGGGTCCTGACTTACGGAAGCTACATTTTGATGCCACTCGTGAGAATTTTAAGTTGTTAAGCTCTTCCCACATCCTGGCAGGACTGAGGATGGGTCAGTCTGTTGGCTAACGAATCTCTGATGCTTGCAAATTCTCCCCCAAGGGGAAAAAGTAGAAAACTGCACGTTATTGTGCCTGGGGTGCGCTGTAGGTCTGGAGTGAGCGCAGTCGGGGGACGTCCGACAGAGACAGGCTGCAGAGGCTGCTGGCGCTGGAAGGGACTTGTCTTCGGTTTGCTGTTTGTTGGTGAGTTGGCGGCCTCTGTGAGCAGGACAGTGATGTCCCCCCTGCATCCCCCAATGCCCCCGTGACGCTCTGCCCGGGGTCAGCGGGAGTGGGGATCATGCTCGAGGAGATCTGTTATGTGGGCCACGGTTTGCTGTAAGGGAGCTTCTGCCTGTGGAGTGGTGGGGTCCCCCTGTGGGAAAGGGCTTCTGTGACACAAGAGGAGCCCTAGTGGTCCTGACCACCATTCCTCTGTGTGCCAGCGTGGACACTTCATGTGGGCAGGACTCCAGTGACGCTCCATCCCACTGCTGGCCTCTGGTGGCAAGAAATTGGAGGCCTTGAAGTAGGGTGTTGTGGGAACCTGGAGGGAGGTGCCAGCTTTGAGGCAGGTGGCTGTCCCCCTTGACCTGCCCGAAGCAGGCGAGTGAGTTCAGGCTGAGGTACCCTCAGTCCAGCCCAAGGCCCAAAGGACCTAGAAGAGGCCCCAGAACAGCAAGAACGTGACCTTGACTGGACTGCTGACCTGTGTTTCATTTATTCCACAGACGGGCTGAGAACACACACTGTACTGCCTTCAGGGGATGTGACAGTGACTAAGTTGCTTCTCACTCTGGGAGCGTTCAGGTTAATGGGACAGTTGGGAGTCACCATTCCCAGCCCTGGAACCTGGCTCAGGTGGGAGTGTGGAGGGATCCCCCAGGGGCTGCACTCTCACTGAACCCTGAGTGTGAGCATGAGAGTGTGGGAGGGTATGTGTGTGAGCAGGACGGCGTGAGTGTGGGGGAGAGAGGGTGTATGTGTGACAGGGAGTGTGTGTCGGGGAATCTGTGAGAAGATCTATATGGGTAACAAGGACTATTTAGGAGGGTCTCTGTGTGTCAGAGAGATTATGTATGTGAAAGCAACAGTGTGTGTGTGAGAGAGAGTATGTGTGTGAATGTGAGGGGATATGTGTGTGGGAGGGAGTGTGAGGGAGTGTGTGAGTGTGAGGAGGGTATAGTATGGGTGTGAGGGAGTATGTGTGAGGAGGAGTGTGAGGAGGTATTGTGGGAAGAAATGTGTGTGTGTTAGAAGGAATGTGGAGTGTGTGTGAGCAGGTCTGTGTGTGAGGGAGTATGTGTGTGAGGAGGTATGTGTGTGAGGGAGTGTGTGTGTGTGAGGAGATATGTGTGTGAGGAAGTAGGTGTGTGAGGGAGTGTGTGAGAGAGTGTGTGAGAGAGTGTGTGAGAGAGTGTGTGTGTGAGGGGGTATGTCTGTGAGGGAGTGACTGTGTGTGTGAGGGTGTATGTGAGGGAGTGTGTGTGTGTGTGTGTGTGAGGGGGTATGTGTGTGAGGGAGTATGTGTGAGGAAGTGTATCTGTGTAAGCATGTGCATGTACCAGAGTATGCACACGTCTGAGACTTTGTGCACACACGTATGTGTGAAAGTTCCATCGAGGAGAGGCTTGTCATGGTGATCAGAGCCAGTGTGCATTTGCAACAGAGTGAAGAGACACAAAAGACTGGGGGTGTGACAAGCAGTGCACACTAGACAGCTGGATGGTGTCACCATCACAGAAGCCGAGCCCTACTTTCACCCTTTGCCCCCGGGTTGAGTGTATGGACTTCTGGCCCTTAGAGAGTGTTCGACCGGGGTTCCATAGGAGGCACCAGGCGCCCGTGCAGCTCTACCCCAAAGCCTTCTCTGAGGCGGGAGCTGCCGAGCACCGACCTTGGGGGTGTGGCTGGTCACGATCTCGGCGGCCACCCAGGTGCTGACGTCATCTGCACTTCTCAGAAGCTGTAACAGGTACTTGTCCTGCACGTAATTGGGCAGAAATAAGCTGCAGGTTTTGGCTGACAGAGACTCGGACGAGCTGGCTCTGGAAGAGACACAGGTGCACATCACAGCGAGGAGGACACGCGCAGGTGGCCCTGTCCGGCCCTGGGGCTGCGGGGGGCTCTCCAGACCCCCACGGGGCCGGCAGGGTGGGCTCTGCGGACAGAGCACCAGTGTGTCCACGGGACACTCAGGTGAAGCCCCCAAGACCCTGCCAGCAGCCCTCTGTCCCAGGACAGGCTGACACCCCACAGGTCAACACTCACTTGGGGAGGGCCACACTTTTGTCCATGACGCCCAGGGCCCGTGAGTTTAAGAAGTGGACAGGATGGCACTTTTGAAATAATTCCTGTCGAGACAAGGACACAGACGTTCAGTCCTTTCCCAGGGGCCTCGTGGGTAAGGCAGCGTCTCCGGGGGTTCTCCCTCTGCCCAGCTGTTATGGCAGCAGGTAGGATCCCGGGGGGCCCCGTCAGCACTGCTGCCTGCCAAGCGACACAGGGCCCAGGATGGTGGTGGTGCCACAGGGTGGGAGGCCTGGGAAGGGACACGGGGGCAGGGCTTGGGGAACCCAGAAAGCGGAGGCCCGCAGGGCGCCCTCTCGAGGTGGGCGTGTCAGGGACAAGGGGGCGGGGCAGTGGGAGGGGTCTGTGGCACCGTCCGCCCCTCCCCGTGCCTCTGGGCCCGCGGGCCTCCGCAGGTCCCCTCCAGCAAACATCTCCCGGGCACCAGAGCCTTCCTCCCCGCGACAGCCCTGCCCCTGAGCTGTGCGCTGGCCCTCGCCCTCCATCCTCGGCCCGCGGCCCCCGTCACCTGTTGCAGCAACGTCAGCTGGCTGAAGAGCTGGTGGGTGCTGTACTCGGTCAGGAAGTAGGGCCCCTTCTCGCTGGCCTTGGCATAGGGCCCGTAGAAGTCCTCGAAGAAGCAGGGCTTGGGCAGCGCAGACGCGATGGTGTACTGGCGCTCCTTGTGGTGCGGCAGGGCCAGGCCGTTGCCCCGGGACAGCCTCCAGGGGAAGCTCTGCGGGGCAAGGGCAGGCTGCGCTAAGTGGGCGTCAGCACAGCTGGGGTCCGCAGGCGGGCAGCCCGGGCGGGGGGCCGGAGGGAGCGGCTGGCTTCGGGCCGGGGCCCTTCAGCCTGGCTCAGCTAGAGCCACAGAGCAAATCCCTCCCGCTGTGGCCGTGCTGGCCCGAGGACCCCTGTCCCGGTCACTTCAGCAGGTCCCCCATGGAAGAGACACTGAGGTTTGGGGGTGTCCCCATATATCATGGACAGGTCCCTTCAGACCCAGGCCATTTCCCGACAATGGTTTCTTCCACCCAGACCTCTGGCACGAGGGTCAGGAACGTCGGGCCATCTGAGCAGCGGGCCTTGTGCAGGGTGAGGAGGGGTGGAGAGTGTCACCCGCAGGGCTGCCGCCTGGGTCTGGAAACCAGGGGGACACATGCGTCTATGTAGGGGGGTGAGCCCGTACGTGTCCTGCACATGTGCGCGTGTGTATGCACGCGCTGTGTTCTCTGGGCGGGGCTCAGCGACCTGCACTGCCTGGGAAAGGCCCCCACCTTCCGGGAGATGCCGTCTTCTGAGAGCCTCTTACAGAGGGCGTTGAGAGGTCTGGCGTCGTCTTCGGCTTCCTTGGGGTCCTCCAGGTCGGCGCCGCGTGAGGTGCCGTCGGCCCGCCGGTCGGTGCCCACCTCCAGGAGGCCCAGCAGGTGCTCGGCGGAGCCGTCCAGGGGCAGGATCTGGGCAGAAGCACAAGGTGGTCACTTGCCCCCAGACGGGGGCGGTGGCTCTCAGCCTGCGAGTGTTGCCTGGTGCTCTGCCCGTGGTCACCTTGGAGGAGATGAAGTCCTCAAGCCTGCCCAGGAGCCCGGCGTTCCGCGTGAAGTCCACCGTGTAGCAGTCTTCCAGCCAGGCCTGCAGGAGGCAGAAGCTGCGCTTGTAGATCTTGGTGAAGGTTGAGCTGGGGTCCTGGTGGGCCCTGCAGGCAGAGGGGGGAGACCTGAGCCGTGTGGGGGCCCCAGCCGGCCCGGCCAGCTTGTCTGCTGCCTGCGGTCGCCCTGCCAAGCACGGGGCGTGAGTGGGCTCTGAGCACGGCTCTGTCTTTCAGGGCTGGTTCCGCCCGACCTTCCAGTCTCAGGGGACAGGAGAGAGAGGCAGGAGCTGCACAGCTGGGCCCCGGGCTCGGCGGCCAGGGCAGGAGCCTGTCGCTCTCCTCCTCCCTTGCCTGGCACCCCATCCCAGAGCACCTGTCACCTCCGGCAGCCAGGGACCAAGACGCCCGGGGTCTGGGAGGCGGCGGGCAGGCGCGCCACAAGAGGCGCGTGGGAGCTGGGGTCCACAGGTGGAGGTCTCTCCTCAGAGTCCCTGCCCCTGGGGAGGGGGTCCCCGGGGAGTCTGGCACAGAGGCTGGGCCGTTCAGAGAACAGGCTCAAGCACGTCCATCCTCTCCTCCACTGACCCCTTCCCGCTGCTGCAGAGGAAGGCTGAGGGCTGGTAGGGCCCTCCTCCCGCTCGGCTGCCCTCCTCCAGCAGGCGGGCCTGGCACACCCCTGTCTTCCTACCTGCCCTGCCGTCCCCTGCCCCCACCTTCCCCCGGGTCCTTACCGCCGGCATTACCTCCTGCCTCTCTCTGGCCACTCTCCGCTCCTGCCTCTGCCGGCCCCCTTCCCTGGGGGCCCCGCGTCCCCTCGCCTTGCTCTTCCTTCTCCCACCGGGCTCTGCCCTCATCCTTGTCAGGGTCAGCAAGGACCCCTCACCCTTCGTGGTCACTAACGAGGCACCACGGGGCCCACCTGGGGCTCTGTCATCCCTTGTGGAGTGGTGGCCCGTGGCCGTACCTGGAGAGGGTGCTGTTCATACGGTCCAGGAGGAAGTGCAGGAAGTCCTGGGGTGTGCAGAAATACCGGAAGGTGTAGAGGAACTGCTGCACGTACCCCTCCAGGAAGGCGTCGCTGGGGCAGAGAGGAGGCGGTCAGACCACAGGCCCGGCCGCAGTGTGTCCTCCAACCCCGCCAGCCCAGGGCCAGGCCCCTGGCTCGCGGGTTCTCCCCGCGCCCGAGCAGCCGGTCCTGGGGGCCGGGGCAGGCCTCTCCTCCCACCAGACCCTGCCTGCGCTGCAAGTAAGTACCGGAGGCCAGGCTCCCCGGTGAATGTGTGAGAGTGTGTAAATGCACGAGCACCAAGGCGCGTGAGTTGTGTGTGTGTGTCTACATGGATGCCCATGCCAGGAGGATGGAGGACAGAACCCTTCGGAGAAGTAAAAGGTGCAAGTGGGGTGTTGGAACATTAGGGACTCCCAGCCATTTCTGGAGGGAGGATCTTCTTTGCCATTGATTTTCAAGGCACCGTTACTACCTGCTTCTAGAACCTGCTCAGAAAACTCCTAGTGCAGGCAATGACCCAGGCCCCAAACTGGAACTCCCTGCATCAGAAATGAGAGCGGCAATTTGTGCCCCAAAGTTCACGGTCTCTTCAGGGCAAAACTAGGTAGTGGAGGGAATGAGGGTCCGTACATTTACCGACCGTCCCCCACCCCCAGGGGTGCCCCAGGGAGCCTGAGGTCAGGCAACACCATGCAGGTCAGTGACCAAGTCCAGGAAACAAGAAAGGTGTGCGGGTCCTGGCAAGGCCGCCCCCCCCAGCACCGGGAGATGCTGTATGACGGGGACAGGGTGTCCGAAGAATGGGGGGCGCCGGCCACCTGCTCACTCTGGGCTTCTGTGGGGGTGCTGTGGCCGGGCTCAGGGTGAACCACACCCTTCACCGGTGAACACCCTCCCCTCGTTGGAGGCGCCGTGCACACACACACACACAGCATACCACGCAAGAGCCCTCAACACACTCCCCATGCACATACGCACCCTGCCACGCACACCCCTCACATGCATACACCCCCCACTCACATCCCACG
>PITA01027272.1:8948-21317 GCA_004023965.1 Spilogale gracilis | reverse complement strand
ACCCTACTTTCCATTTACTTTCCTTCTCCCACTGTCCTCCAGGTTACCCCTCATGCACCACAAGTAAGTGAAACCATGTGATACTTGACTTTCTCTGCTTGGCTTATTTCACTCAGCATAATCTCTTCCAGTCCAGTCCATGTTTCTACAAAAGTTGGATATTCATCCTTTCTGATGGAGGCATAGTATTCCATTGTATATATGTACCACATCTTCTTTATCCATTCATCTGTTGATGGGCACCTTGGCTCTTTCCACAGTTTGGGGATTGTGGCCTAAATGCAGTTTTTATTATGATTTTTTAAACCATATCTACAAAAATATATGTATCTGTACAAAAATTTACTACTTTCTAAATAAATGTAATATTCAGTTTTTTTTTTAAGCTGGAAATCCTTTCTTGTCCATATTTTTAAAAAGAGTTTATATATTTATTTGACAGAGAGAAAGGTCACAGACAGGCAGAGAGGCTGGCAAAGACAGAGGAGGAAGCAGGCTTCCTGCTGAGCAGAGAGCCTGATGCTGGCCTAGATCCCAGTACCATGAGATCATGACCTGAGCTGAAGGCAGAGGCTTTAACCCACTGAGCCACCCAGGTGATCTCTTGTCCATATTTTTTTAAGGAAACATAATAAAACAAAACTGCTGGCTGCCTAGGGTGCCTAAGTAGCATAATTGGTTAAACATCTGACTTGATTTCAACTTCGGTCATGATCTCAATGTCCTGAGATTTAGCCTGGCGTTAGGCTCCCCACTCAGCACAAAGTCTGCTTCATATTCTCTAACCCTCCCTCTTTGACCCTCCCGTTCTTGCTCTCTCTCTAAAATAATAAAAAATCCTTAAAAAAAGAAAAAAATATCCTCCTGTCTGCTTATTACCTGAATTTAATATTTGTCAAGTATATATTAGATTATATTTAATTAATGTGTTTATATTTTTTTGCTGTCTCTCTTTGTTTAGCTCAGATACCACTACTACCAGATTCTCCTACTTCTTGAGTGTAATGTGGTTCCCAATAGATCAATTAATAATTTAAATTTAATAATAGTGTACACACACACACATATTTCCCTAAGCTACTAAAATGATATCATGGTGTACTTTTTTTTTTTTTACAAATTTCCATTTTCTGTGAAAATCACTGTTTTGGGAATCATCCATATTAATATATTTATATTTGAATATTCATTTTAAGTGTTTTATAATAGTTCCATCTCATGTATAAAAATCATTATATGTGCCAAATCTTCTATTTAAGTTGTTTCTATGTTTCTGTGTTATAGGAAATTACTTACAGGCAATAGACAATCTCTGATGTGAACTCCTAAAATGAATTTCTGGTATGTTGAACATGTGGTTGGAAACATTCATACTCATTCTAGTGAAACTTTATTTATATCATTTTCCTACATCCTTATCAATACTTTACATTATTAGAATGTGAGAAAAAACAAAACTGGCCATCATGGGTTTGAAATGGGACATAGGGTTTTCACTTTTTGCAAACTGGTGCAGCCACTCTGGAAACAGTATGGAGCTTCCTTAAAAAGTTAAAAATAAACTACCCTGTGACCTAGCAATTGCACAACTGAGTATTTATTCAAAGGATACAAAAATATAGAAGCAAAGTGGCACGTGCACCCTGATGTTTATAGCAGCATTTTCAACAACAGCCAAATTGTGGAAAGAACCCCAATGTCCATAGACTAATGAATGGATAAAGAAAATGTGAGATCAATATATCTATCTCTATCTATCTACCTATCTATCTATCTATCTATCTATCATCTATCTATCTATTATCTCTATATATCTTTTATGTGATATATATCTTTATATATATACATATTTAATATATAATAAATTTAAAAAATTAAAGTATCAAGAAAAAGTAAAATTCTTTCAGACCTTAAATAGCTATCAGCAATCAATCCAGAACTTTATTGTATCTTGAGATTTCACACACAACATACATACACACAATGGAATTTCTCAGCCATCAGAAAGAATGAAATCTTGACATTTTACAACAATGTGGATGGAACTAAAGTGTATTATGCTGAATGAAATAAGTCAGAGAAAGATAAATACCATATGGTTGCATTCAGATGTGGAATTTAAGAAACAGATGAACATAAAAGAAAAAAAAAGAGAGAGAGAGAGAGGGAGGTAAATCATAAGAGACCACAAACTACAGAGAACAAAGTGAGGGTGTCTGGAGAGTAGATGGGCCAGAGATGAGCTAAATGGGGAATGGGAATGAAGGCGGGCACTTGCGATGAGAACCGGGTGTTATATGTAAGTGAGGCATCACTAAATTCTAATCCTGAAGTGAATATTACATTATATGTTAACTAACTAAAAATAAAAACAAAATAACAACAAAGAAATTAAATAGTATTCCATGACTGCTACTTAATTTGAGCACATTTTAATATTTGTATTGAGTCCTGGATCTTAATACCTCTGACGCACCACTGGGGCACTTGGTGGAAGCAAATGCAATCTAATATGAAGGATTATACTTTTAAGCCAGAATACACATTGTTAAATTCTTGTTAATATAAACTTGAAATGTAAGTTCAAAAACATGCAAAGAAATAATTACTGTGAGTGAAGGTCATAGGAAGGAAGGAAGGAAGGAGGGGAGGAAGAATTGGAGGGAAGAAAGGAGGGAGGGAGGAAAGAAGGGAGGGAGGAAGGGCAAATTCAATCACAAATTTAAAAATATAAAATTCCAACTACAAAACAAATAGATTAAAATATTTTAAAAATTTTAAAAATAAGAAAAATTAACACAATTAAAAGTTTGCAGACAGATTGTTAAAGAACTAAATGGAAAATTTTAACAATACTACTGAAATCAGTTCACATTCTATGTAATTAAATTATTTCATAGATATATGTACCCATTAACAAAGTAAAAGAGTATTTTTATCACTTAAGAAAGAAGCCCTGTATGTTTTACCTGTAGCCATCTTATATATCCCTGCAACCCTAAGCAATTATTAAGCTTTTGTCTGTATAGATTCTCTTTTTCTGTAAATTTCATATAAACAGAATCATACAGTAAAGGACAATTGTGCCTGACTTCTTTCAGTTAGCATAATGTTTCAAGGTTTATACATGTTATAGTATGTAGCAATATTTCCCTGTTTTTTACAGCTGAACAGTCCATGGTTGTATGAAAGTTCTACATTAATCTTGTGCATTTATCTGTTAGGGAACATTTAAGTTATTCACACCTCTTAACTATAATGAATAAGGCTGCTTTCATCATTTGAATACAAGTTTTTGTGTGGGCATGTGTTTTAGTTTATGTGGGGAATACACCTAGGAATAGAATTTTTAAGTCATATGGTAACTCTATACTCCTTTGTACTTCTTTAAGGTTAGTAACATTGCCTCTTTTATTATTGATTTTAATAATTTTATCTACTCTCTTATGTTGTTTAATCTAGTTAAATTTTGCCAATTTGTTGATCTTTTCTAAGAACAGATTTTTTGGTTTCATTTATATTCACTATTTTCTGTATTACTGATTTTCCTCCTTATGCTTGCTTTAGGCTTAGTTTGCTCTTGCTTTGTTCTTGTTTGTTTGTTTGTTTTTAGCATTTTATTTGTTTATTTTTATGATGTTATATTAGTCACCATACAGTACATCATTAGTTTTTGAAGTAGTGTTCCATGATTCATTGTTTGTGTTTGTTTTTTAGTGTTTTGAGATCTTTCTTCTCTTTTATTGTAGGTGTTTTTTTTTTTTTTTTTAAGATTTTATTTATTTATTTGACAGAGAGAGCAGAAGAGCACAAGCAGAGGGAGTGACAAAGGGAGAGGGCAAAACAGGTCCCTTGCTGAGCAGGGAGCCCGATGTGTGGCTCTATCCCGGGACCCTGGCATCAGGACCAGAGCCAAAAGTAGTCCCTTAACCAAGTAGCCACCCAGGCACCCCTCACTGTAGCTGTTGATATCTATAAATTTTCCACCAAGCATTACTTAGCTATGTCCCATATGTTTTGATATGCTGAGTCATTTTCATTCATCCCTAAATATTTTCTGATTCTCCCTTGGATTTCTTCTTTTGCCCCTTGGATACTTAGAAGTGTGTGCTTTAATTTGCACATTTTTGTGAGTTTCTTAAAAATTTTTTCTGCCATTGAGTCTTAATTTAATTTCATTGTGGTCAGAAAGCACACTTTTATCATTTCTATCCTCTTATATTTATTGAAGTTTGTTTTTTGACAGCATATAGAACATCATTTCTATCCTCTTATATTTATTGAAGTTTGTTTTATGACAACATATAGAACATTTTGGCGAATATTCCACGTGCATTTGAAAAGAATGTTCTATGGTTAGGTGGAGTCAACTCTCCAGGGCAGGGCAAACTGCTTTAGAGTGTCACTTAAATTTCTATTTCCCTCTTGATCTTTCTACTTGTTCTATCAATTATTGGAAGTGAGGTATTGAAATCTCCAATTATTATATTACATGCTTCTATTTCCCCCATTTATTTCTATCAGTTCTTGCTTTATATGGTTCAGAGATCTTTTATTAGGTACATATATGTGTATAATTGTTACATCTTCATTATAAGCTGACCATTTTATTATTAAAAAGTGTCTCACTTTAATAATATTCTGTTTTAATTATTTGTATTAATTCTAGGTCTGCCCCAAAATTCCACCACAGATTGGATGGCTTTAACAGTAGAAATTCATCTTCTCCCAGTTCTAAGGTAAGAGCAAGATGTCAGCAGGTTTAGTTTCTTCTGAAGCCCTTTTCCCTGTCTTGCACATGGCTTCTTTCTAGCTGTGTCCTCAAATAGTCTTTCCTTTGTTCTGGTGTGACCTTTGTGTCTGCCTGTGTGTTCAATTTCTTCTTGTTAAAAAAGTCACATTTGCAGGTACAGTAGGTTAGAGCTTCAACAAACGAGTTTTAGGGGAACAAAATTCAGCCCACAATACACCTATTTTGTTTGATTTTAGGATAGCCACTCCAGCTTTCTTGTGTTTGTATTTGCATGATATACCTGTTTCTATCCATGTTTAAGCATACCTCTCCTTTTTTTAATGTCCTTTACTGAGCTCCAGAGATACTGTGTTTTTTATAAATTGAACGTTTGTGGCAACTCTGCATTGAGCAGTCTATTGACACCATTTTTCTAACAACATTTGCTCACTTCCTATTTCTGTATCACATTTTGGGGATTTTCACAATACTACAAATTTTTAAAATTATTATGTCTTTTATCTGTGATATAAGATATGATTTACCAAAAGCACATGTAATTCTGGTGAGTTTTAGCAATTTTTTTAATTAAGATATATGGATTTTTTTAGACATAATGCTGTTGCACACTTAATAGATTACAGTGCAATGTAAACATAATTTTATATGCACTGGAAAACGAAAAGTCATTTTACTCACTTCATTGCAATATTTACTTTAGGGCAACATTAAGGCATGCTTGTATTCGTACCTTTGAATCTGTAGTGTGTCTCTTAAAGACAGACTACAGGTGAATCACTTTTTAAATCTAGTCTGACAACATCTGTCTTGTAATGAGGTTGTTTCATCCATTTGTAATGTTACCGATATTGTTAAATTCACATCTTATATTCTATGCTTTGTTTTCTATGTGACATATTTCTCTATTCTTCCTTTACTGCTTTATCTGCATTAAATAAATTATTTTCTAATGTAATGTATACATTTTTGTCGCTCATTTTTTTCACTCTACTTTAGAGATTTTTGTTCTTTTTTACTGGTGTTTATATGGTTAACCATATATATGCTAATTTACCAGAATAAGCTTTAGATTCAGTGGCTCAATCCAGTGATATATGGAAACTTCACTCCTATTATTCCTTATACCTCCTTTTATAAATTAGTCTTATTATAGACATTACATTTTTAGTTTCAAATTCAACATATACCGTATATTTTTATCTATCATTTCCTCAGCTCAAGAGAGTTTTGCTCCCACCCACCTCCTTTGTAAAATATCTCATATATATATTGCATTTACATTATGGGACCAACAATAAATTATTTATATATGTTTGATATAATTTAATCTTAAATAAAAAGGATAAAAATTCATTTAAACTTTTATACTTACATGCTACCATTTGCTGGTGGTTATTTATTGGGACTTGAATTACTATCTAGGATCTCTTGCTTTTAGCCTACAGAATTTCCTTCACTATTTACTGTAAGGCAGATCTGTTGGCAACAGATTTTCTGTTGTTGTTGATCTGAGAAAGTCTTTATCTTTATTTTTGAAAAATGTGTTTTCTATATGTAAGATTCTTGCAAGGTTGGCAGTTTCTTCTCTGAACACTGTGAATAGGCTATCCCATGGATTTCTGGCATCTATTGTTTCTGTTGAGAAAATCACTCTTAATCTTACTGGGATTCTCTTGTAGGAAGAGTTTTCTTTTTTCTTTTGTTTTATTTAAGATTTTTTTTCTTGAGTTTCAACACTTTATTATAATGAGTTTGTTTGAGAATCTCTATGTTTACCCCACTTTGAGTTCTTCAAACTTTCTGAATATATGTTACTGTTTTTCAATAAATTCAGGAGTTGTTCAACATTATTTCTTTGAAGATATTTTCTTTTTCTTTCCCTTTCCTCTTTCTTGTCCTCTAATTATGCATAGATGAGTATACTTAAAGATATCCTACTATTCTCTGGGTCTCTGTTCTTCTTCATTCTTATTTCTCTCTATTCTTTAGCTTGCATAACCTCTATCTTCAGCTTATGCAATCTTTGTCAGTATATCTTTAAATTTACTTATTATTTTTTCTGCTAGTTGAAATTTACTGTTGATACCCTATAATGATTTTTTTAAGATTTCAGTTATTGAATTTTTCAACTCATTTGATATATTTAAAAACAGACTAAACACAGTAAGATATTAGTAAACTCAAAAGTATCTCAATACAAATTACCCAGAGAGAAAAATATAAAACAAATAAATAGAGTATATTGAATAAATAGCATTGGCTGAAAAAAAATGGAGAAACAATGGAGTAAAGTCACTATCTGAGAAAAATAAAAGTTAAAACATTTTTAAGTTGATGAAAGTTATCTACCCACATGTTCAAAAAGCCTAGTGACACAAAACAAGATTAGTATCAAACAAAATGAATACAACTCCCCAAAAAGGAAGAAAAACCCAAATGTATAGATCAAATATATAATCAAAAAACAAATAGGCTAAAGACATATTGCTGATACCAAAGCTAAAAGAAAAATCTTTAAATCATTCAGAGAAAACAAGTGTAGTGATAAGTGTTCAATAGAAAGATAACAGTACTAAGTATTAATATAAAATATAACAAAATATATGACATAAAGTAATAAACTAAAAAGAGAAATAGACAAATCCATACTCACGGGTAGAGATTTTTACATGTATGTCTCTCTCTTTCTTTTTTAAAGATTTTATTTATTTATTTGACAGAGAGAGACCACAAGTGGGCAGAGAGGCAGGCAGAGAGAGAGGAGGAAGCAGGCTCCCTCCTGAGCAGAGAGCCCGATGCAGGCCTCGATCCCAGGACCCTGAGATCATGACCTGAGCCGAAGGCAGAGGCTTTAACCTCTGAGCCACCCAGGCACCTATTTATTTACTTACTTATTTGAGAGAGAGAGAAAGTGAGTGCATGAGTGGGAGGGACAGGGGGAAGGGACAGAGATCCCCAAGCCAGTCTCACGCTGTGTGCAGAACCTGACATGGGGCTTGATCTCAAGACACTGAGATCAAGACCTGAGCCAAATCCAAGAGTCAGACATTTAGCTGGCTGTGCCACCCAGGTGCCCCCTGCATGTCTTCTGTAGGTGACAGAATGGGTAAAAAATCAGTATGTGTGATTTGATTCCTAACTGGATAAAAAATGAATAAAAAATACATGCACCTGATAGGTGACATTCTTAAGAACATAGAAATTAAAGGTGGCAAACTTAATAACAGATTAAATAGACTGTAATAAAATGCATAACTCCAGGGGAAAAAAAAATATATATATAGTACCCATCTCCTCCTTGCTCAACACATCATGTACTTCAAACTTTTAAAGCCTGATTCATGGGACACCTGGGTGGCTCAGTTGGTTGAGCGACTGCCTTCTGCTCAGGTCATGATCCGGGAGACTCGGGATCGAGTCCCACATCGGGCTCCCTGCTCGGTGGGAAGCCTGCTTCTCCCTCTCGCACTCCCCCTGCTTGTGTTCCCTCTCTGGCTGTGTTTCTCTCTGTCAAATAAATAAAATATTAAAAAAAAAAAGCCTGATTCAAGTATAATTCTCATATGTTGCTCTCGGTCATCTTCCAGTCAAAATGACCTGCTGATGATCTTGGCCAAAAGTCAGAGCTCAGTAAATGTCTATTTGTTTAAAATAAAGAAGAAACCTAGAGATAGAAGAATTATATTATTATTATCATATATATTATATATAGTAAATGTATTATATATAATATAGTATACATTATATTTTACATTATATTATTATATAATTATCTATATATTATATAGAATATGATAATTCCCATTTCTAAAATATTTAGAAATCTAGAGATTAAACTTTTAAATGCTAACAATATTCTTCATAACAATTTAACTAATAGTTTATTATTATGATTTACTATTGCTATCTATTATTATATGACATAGAATATTATAGGTAAATATATCTTATTCAGTATACAAATTTACAGTTTGATAATTTTTAATTTATTATTATTTAAAGATTGTATTTATTTATTGGACAGAGAGAAACACAGCCAGAGAAGGAACACAAGCACAGAGAGTGAGAGAGGGAGAAGCAGGCTTCTCGCCTAGCAGGGAGCCCGATGCTGGGCTCGATCCCAGGACTCCCAGATCATGACCTGAGCCGAAGGCAGTGGCTTAATCATCTATAACTTATATGTAGATAGTTTTAATTGTTCAAATTAAGGTTTATCACTTAGTTTCTTTACATTAAAACTCAGAGATATACACTTATTTAAAATGAATGTTTTTTTCTAGAGAAGTGAAAAAACATTTTTTAATTAGCTAATTTCCAAATAGCTCTTCCTGCTATAGCTACTAACTACCCCATTATATCTTGTTCATAATATACAGAATTTAACTCAACCACCTTTTATGCCTAATACTTTTCAATTATTAGATTTCTCACACAAGGAAGGTTACCAAAAAAGAGAGACAATTAACAATCAATTGAGTAAATTGGGTATTTGAATCTATTAATGTACAAGTGCAGAACAGTCAATTTATTTGAATTTGGGGGAAAATAAGAAAATAAAACAGAGTTATGGTATGACTGTCATTTTATATAGCCTTTATAATCTTAAAAAAATAAATACCTATTGCATGGAGCACTGGGTGTGGGCAATGGGAAATGAATCTTGGAACACTGGAAAAAAAATGTAAGTAACAATAAAAAAATTAATTGAAAAATAAATAAATAAATAAATAAATAAATAAATAAATGCTTTGAATACTTTTAGATTTCCAATTATAATTACCTCTAAGTTTCATTTTACAAAATACAGATTTAAAAGATGAATCTTTGATTGATTACTTTAAGATAGATCAAGGTTTGGGAAGAGTCTGTAAGATCAAGAACAGGCATGGCTTGTGAGTAATTGCATGACAAGGCTAATGCAAATCACATGTTTAAGCTTTTAATAGCCTGTGTTGCAGCAGTCTAATTTCTGCCTAGAATCTTTGCCTTTATAGGATGTGTATGGTATACAAAACCAGAAAGTTATGGTCAACTATGTAATAATTGTTTCAAATGGTTTGTAGAGTGTCCAAATAGCACACTAAATATCAGCTGAATTATTTTATATCACTGATGTAATTTGAGTGGTGCCTTCATATATAATTAGTGAGTGGGACTCATAGTTGCTATCTGCTTAATAGGGATAGATCTAAATCTTGTTAGGCCTGAGCTTTACCATTTTTCGGTGCTTTCTTTTGGGAAAAAATATATTCAGTTAGTTCTATACATGGGTATTTATTTAGGAAAAAAAGAAATCACAAACACAATATTTAAAAGTTGGCAAATAAAAAAGGATTATCTTGCAATGTACAAATAGGTTTTTTAATTTTTTATTTAAATTCAACTGTATTATGTTTCACAGGTGTTGCCCCCGGGGACCAGCCTCAGTAGAGATGTGGATCCCGAACCGCGAGATGTCTGGCGGGAGAAATAATGACTCAGACACGGAAATCTAATGCAAGCTGACAGACGGGAGTCAGGAGAGACCTATGAAGCAGGCTCATGCTCATGCTCTGGCTTTCTAGCATTGGCTTTCTAGCTCTAGCTCTCTAGCTCTGGCTTTGGCCCTCTTGCTTTGCTTCTGTCTCTTCTTCTGTCTCTCTTGCTGTTTGCCGGCTCTCTTGCTCTCTCCTCGCAGGCTCTCTTGCTGCCTCTGCCTCTGTCTCTGTCTCTCTTGACTGTCAAGGGTCCCAGTCTTTTATTATTCAAAAGTGAGGAAGTTGGGTGGTGCAGTTAAATCTTTAACTGCTTTTGCACCCGCTCTAGAGGCAGGATTAGTATTGTTACTGCAGTGTACAGAGTGACTACTTAAACTTACAGAAGTTGAGACCATTGAGGCAAAGAGATCAAGAAATACAGATAAGAGATACAGAGATATGATTACCAGGAAGAGTATTAAATGGAACTATATGTCTTGGATAAGCACACAAAGGACATATTGCCCTGACCCACAGGGTATGTGGCTTTCCGGATTCTAGGTGGGGGAAAGCCTGGAGGGGCTTTCATTCACTTTCACGGGTACCTCCACCAATGTTTCCGGTGGCTTGGGCATGGTGGGACGGGCGGATCACACACCGTCCCTGACACACAGGTAGAATTTAGTGATCCATCAGTTGCATATAAAACCCAGTGCTCATTACACCAATGGCTCCCTTAACATCCATTATCCAATTACCCCATTCCCTCATCCACCTCTCCTCCAGCAACCTTCAGTTGGTTTCCTAGAGCTCAGTGTCCTTATGATTTGCTTCCCTCTGTTTTCATCTTATTTCATTTTTCCTTCCCTTCCCCTATGTTCATCTGTTTTGTTTCTTAAATTCCATAGATGAGTGAAATCATATGGTTTTTGTCTTTATCTGACTGACTTATTTCACTTAGCATGATATCCTTTAGTTCTTTTATTCTAGCTACAGAAAATTATGTTATCAAATTTTCATCATGTGAAGGACAATCAAAGAATAAAATGTAAAAGTGTGGAAAAACATATCATGAAAGTGTATAAGGGGTTAATTAAAAATAATTATACTATCATTGCAAATGCTAAGATTTCATTCTTTTTGATAGTAACATGAACAAAAATTTGATAACAGTTGTCTATAGCTGAAAAAAAGATTTTATCATCTTTTTTCAACCCATCCTCTCATTATTTTTTAATAAAAATCCTTCAATGTTACAACTTGTTTTCAGCAATGTCATAAAAATTCTCAGATTAAACTAAAAATCTGTACGAGGAAAATTATAAAACTTTGATGAATGAAATCAAAGAAGAGCCAAATAAATGAAAAACCTTTGATCTATACATCCAAAGCAATCCTATACAAAATCCCAGAAACTATCAGGAAAATTCAAATCAAAACCACACTGAGATACCCCCTTACACCAGTCAGAATGGCCAAAATTAACAAGTCAGGAAAAAACAAGTGTTGGAGAGGCTGTGAAGAAAGGGGAACCCTCTTACACTGTTGGTGGGAATGCAAGCTGGGGCAGCTGCTTCGGAAAACAGTGTGGAAATTCCTTAAAAAATTAAAAATAGAACTACCTTATGACCCTGCAATTACAGTACTGGGCATTTACCCCAAAGATACAGATGTAGTGAAAAGAAGGGCCATATGTATCCCAATGTTCACCACAGCAATGGTCACAATGGCCAAATTGTTGAAGGAGCCAAGGTACCCATCAACAGATGAATGGATAAAGAAGATGTGGTCCATATATACAATGGAATACTATGCCTCCATCAGAAAGGATGAATATCCAACTTTTGCAGCAACATGGACTGGACTGGAAGAGATTATGCTGAGTGAAATAAACCAAGTAGAAAAAGTCAAGTATCACATGGTTTCACTTACTTGTGGTGCATAAGGGATAATATAGAGGACAGTAGGAGAAGGAAAGAAAATGGGAAGTAGGGTAATTCAGGGAGAGAAATGAAACAACAGAGACTTTGGACACAGAAACAAACTGAGGGACTTGGAAGGAGGGGGTGGGGGATGGGAGAGTTTGGTGGTGGGTACTGAGGGCATCTATTGCATGGAGCACTGGGTGTGGGGAATGGGCAATGAATCTTGGAACACTGA
>PITA01027271.1:0-21217 GCA_004023965.1 Spilogale gracilis | reverse complement strand
CATTTGTTTCCCCCCCAAAATCCAAAATAGTGGGCAATATGAAGAATTTCTTCAGACAACATGCTTCCACTTCCCCACTCACCCCATGTCCTATCCAGTCTCAGTAAACAAGGGATAGAGGCAGTCTGAGATTCAGGACCCACTGGAGCAGTTGGAGGATGTCCAGGGGCCATACTCTAAATTGGACCAACAGGAAATTTCCAAGGCTAACCATGTTCCCTCCTGTCTTATAGCTGCTCTTGCTCAGGGAAGATTATGAAGTACATTTCGGCTCTAATCATAGAGATTCCGGTAGCAGGTGACAGAGCAACAAAAAGGGAGTGTGGTTTACTGTGTGGGTCTCTCTGCCCCAATTGACTAGAATTCTCATGGTCTGTTCACCAGTAGTTCAGATCTGTAAAAGGCATGTTAAAAATACTCATGCCACAATCCTACACTCCAGAGAGATTCAAATTTGAACTGTATCTTTTCCAACTTCCAAGAATATTTAATAGTGTTTTATTTTATCTCTTTTACCTTTAAATATTTTTGAAATCTGCATCCCTTTACTTTAAAAAATGGTGTTAAGATGTCAATTGAATTATATGTTCCATTGTTTTATTTTACCCAAACCAATTATACTTTATGTAATATCACACAAGTCCTCCTCTGTTTGTGAGAGTTTAGGAAAAATGGAGAAGTTAGATGAATAAGAGATAAAGAAAATATGAATAATGATCTAGTGATCAATGGATGGGGTCTTCAAACCATTAGCTTAAACTCAATTAAAAATCAGTCTCTGTAGACACATCTTTAAAAAAAAATGCTTCCTTAAAAATTTTATGAATGATTTTTTAAGAACATATAAAAATACAAGTAAGACATTAAAAACAATAAAAAATAGGTGACAGTTTTGCATTCCATACTTGCTTTCTTTGTTTTCCCTGCTTTCTATGTGTATATTTATTTTAAATAAGTGGACTGATAAAAGTAATTGAAATGAAAGTTTGTATAACATATCACACACTTCTTTGGCTTTGTATCATGTTTTCACCTTAAAAAAGGATTTATAAAAACCTCCAAATATGGGGTATGAATCAGAAGAGCAGCAAAAATTGTTGGTACCTGCCCCAGAATTACTGACCTTCGTTCCGCTGTTCTGTCTGCAGGAGGCTTCAGCATTGTCTCCTGACTGACCTGGATTATATAGTCATCTCAGAGTCTGATCCCTGGGTGCTCAACACCGGGCCTCACAGGAATAAGCTAGATACCTTCTACTGTGATGGTTTATTTTCTGATATTTCATAAGGGTAAGGTGATGGAACGAGAAATACAGAGACCATTAAAAAAATTGTGTCCTTCTCTACGTTACCACCTAAAATTATATCTATTTTAGGAATAGCAAAAATGACTCCATTCAACAAGCCTTCCGTATTTCTAATTCCTCAAACTCTATACTCTACTAGAATTGATTTTTGTGATAACTTCATCATTTACAAGACAAATACACATGCATTCATGCCCAGGTACTTACAGAGATATACAAACTCATCCCCATTAAACTCATTCACCACATAAAGTTTTTTGTAAGAACAACAAAAAAAACCACTGACCGATATCACATTGCCTATTGATAAGTGTATTTTGTTGTCTGTATTACTGAATATTTAGTTTTTAAATAAGCGATGTCACAATATAAACATTATATATATAAATAAGTATGATGAATATAGGCCATGCATTCCATTGTATTAATGTACATTAATTTACTCTATCTTCTGCTAAGTGACCAGTTGATTTATATATAATTCTATATACATAAAAACTTCGAAATGAGTAAAATTATACAAATACAATTCATCATATCTATATATTTTTATTTTTTATTATTTTAGGATTTTCTTTACTTATTTGAGAGAGAGCACATGCGGGAGCAGTTGGGAGAGACAGAGGGAGAAGAAGGAGGCTCCAGCTGATCAGGGAGCCTGACACTGGGCTTCATCCCAGGACCCTGGGACCAGTGACCTGAGCTGAAGGCAAATGCTTAACAGACACCAATATATCCATATATTTAAAAAAAATAAATTCTATGGGATGCCTGAGTGGCTCAGTATTAGGCATCTGCCTTTGGCTCAGGTCAAGATCCTGGAGTCCTGAGATCCAGCCCCGCATTGGGACCCCTGCTCGGCGGGAGGCCTGCTTCTCCATCACTCACTCTCCCTGCTTGTGTTCCTTCTCTCGCTGTGTTTCTCTCTGTCAAATAAATAAAATCTTTAAAAAAAATTAAATTTTATAAATGGTTTTTAAAAGCACAGAGTTTGACCTTAAATAAAGGCACTTTTGGCCATTTTACCATGTCAGATGTTTTATGTTATGTAATTTTAGATGCATATTACGATGCATTTCATATGTATCACATGTGCTGGCTTGTCTCTAACCACTTCGTAATGATACAGAGATTGAAACTGAGAGGTAGTAAGTAAAGTTCTAGAGTTTCACTGAGACTAAGCTTCATTGAATCTACAGAAATTGTTAACAATAGATTCCTGAATATAATGCAGTGAAACAAATTTTATCTTTAAAAAGCTAGCACTCTAAATTTTCTGACAAAAAGTGATAATGTGTTTGTGTTAAAGGGACATTAAAAAATTCACAAGTTTCCCAAGGACTCCCCAGATTCTAATAGATGAGAGGTTATTCAGTCCCACTTCACCAAGGTAACAAGTGTTGCCATATGGGATGCAACGCAAGTTAATTCTATTAGCTGGGTACTTGAACATTATTAATGTTCATGAGAACAAGAAGTGATTTGAAAGTCCCCTATGTTGTACAATTCCATGAATCAAACAGAAAAGAAAGAAATTTTATTTACTTGAATTTGGGCAACATGGAGGTTCAGGGGAATAATCTCTGTATCATCTGTTTTCTGACTCATAGTTTAGCATGTGGGCGAATCATTGCTAAGCACTTACAAGCATAGGTCACTCTGTATTCTTTAAATACCTACTCTTGATGTTACAAAAAGTATAAAAACATCACATACATTAGATTTTGAGGTGGGTAATTTAATTGCTACAAACCTGTAAATGCAAAATTAGATCATATAAATTAATTCCCAAAGGAATTTGTTAATAGAGAGTAGCTTTCTTATTAGGGGAAAAACTAAAGGTAAAATTTAAGAAGGCAGAGACAGACAAGTGGGAAAAAGTCTTTAACTGAAGACCTCCCTTGTGCCACCCGTGCTCCTAAACATAGGACTACATAGGAACACCTACTTATAAACATATCCCTGGGGCACCTGGGAGGCTCAGTAGTTAGTGTCTGCCTTTGGCTCAGGTCATGATCCCAGGGTCCTGGAATCAAGCCCCACATCGACTTCCTATTCTGCAGGAAGTCTGCTGCTCCCTGTTGCACCTGGTGATGATTTATTAACTTTCTTCACTGTGTGGCATCCCAATGAACAAACATGCCCTATGCTATTGTCCATTTCCAAATGATGTTACTATGATCAATTTTGTACAAGCTTTGGATGTCCTTAGCGACTCATTTTTATTGGATGTAGAGGTAGGGGTAGAATTTTGGGGCGAGCTACAGGAGATCCTGCCACACAGTTTCTCAAGATTGTCAGTATGTGAGGGCTATAAGTGCTCCACATTCACACAAGTACTTGATGTTAATATCATGAATCATTTTCATTTTGGCCATTCTTTAGGTGGGTCTAGGTATAGTACTGAGGTTTTAATTTTTATCTGCCGGAATACTAATAATGTTGTACCACCATTTCTGTGAAGTTTCTGTTAGATCCTCAATGTGGAATAGGTGGTCAGGAAAGAAGCTATGTTTACAAGGACTCAGCCTTCTACTGCTCCCACTTTCTAGCCAATATCATTGCCATTCAGGTCAAATCAGCCTTGAGACACAAGGCCATTCTTTTGTATGAAGAGGAAGCCACTTGTTTGGTTTGTTTCCTTACCTTTTTTTTTTTTTTTTTTTTAATATTTCCGATAGTGGGAATAGGTTTACAAAGCAGTAGAATCACAGGTATAGGGAGATGGATTATGGCAAGTGGAAAGGGCCTTAGAGATAATCTAATGAGGGATCCTCTTTTATACAGCAGGGGTGAGGTCTAGTGAGGAAGAGTGAGTTGTTAAACACCACAGTGATTTCAAGTTGTATTCAGTGCCAGGTTCATAGTGTATTTATGGAAAAGACTGTCCAAAGAGGTTTAAAGTTGCTGCTTCTGGCTTTCCCAAAGGTTTGAGTTATTGAGTTTTTACCTCTGTTGTACTCTAACACATGCTGCTAGACAGCCCATCATTAGTATGCATCTATCTGCTCACTAGTTTGTACAAATGTCGAAATCTACCATCACTATGTAGTTTTTATCCTTAGGGATTCTAGTGCAAGACTGAAGGAAAGGAGTCTGGATACAGAAACATGTCTATTATATCAATAGTCACTAGCAATATAATACTGGATAATAATTCTCTCATCAGTCCCTGGTGACTATGTCAGAACCCTGTGATGTAGCCACACAGAGAATGGAAGGGAACTGGTGAGGAAGGAAGTAAATGAGCCAGAATAGATCAAAGCCTTTTAATGTTTTTCCTATTTCTGTAGAATCCCATATGGAAGGGTTAGTTCAGGCCATCTGCCCCAAGTTCCTATTTAAGTCATGTCTACTAGTCAACATTCCCAGTGAGTGATTTTTTACTCTCTAATTACATAAATCAGGGAGCTGAAGTCTACAGTTAATTAAACTGGTTTCTTCCATTTTTAGACATACATTTGTTGAGTTTAACATATCTCATTTAATTGGTTTATGATTTCCTTCTTGTCAGTTCAGACTCATTACATGTGATTCAAGGGGCCAATATGCAGATCAAATCAGTCTTTACATGATATTACTGTCATATGAGGATGATGGCATATTTACAATTTCTGAATTAGAAGCCTCTGATTGACTGGTTGGTTTATACTTTAATACATTAAAAATAGCTTTTGCTATGTTGTTTCTCATAAGAAAGATTAAAAAAAGAGTATTGATAAACTGGGAAAATATGGTACAAGTGGAAACTCTTAAAACATTGTTTTCTCAAAAGAAACCTTCCCCATAATTTTTTTTCCATCAACATATTTTTTCCCACAATCTGTCATAGTTTTCCATAAATGCCACCTTCAAAAGCAGAGGAGCCTTTTGAGGTTTGCTTCTGAAATTCTTTTATCAAGGATAATCGTAATTACTTAAGGGGTACAATCTATTAGATACTTAAGAATGCCATTGAATCTTCCATGGTCCTGCAAACACAACCATATCCCTGTTTTCTCAAAAAGCTGCTTCCAAGTGTTTACATCAGAAAATGAGTAGAGCCAAATAAAGAGCACATCTAGAAAGCACACAGATGATTTTTTTTACTCCCTGTGTAATTAATATAAGTGTACTTATAGGTTTATTACTTTAGTATCTGCAACCATTTTATGCATTTTCTTAAAGCTATTAAATACGTATACAAGGCACACATTATACCTTCATTTAATTATGTTTTGACAAATATCTAATGAGAAGTCAAAAATGTTATCCAATGTATGGTTTTTATTATTCCATTTTGTGCCCCAGACATAATAAAGGAACTGGGTGGATAAGAATGATACTCAACCTGCAGCAAAGAATGTTTATGGTCTTGTATTGAAGACAATGGTCAAATCAAATGAACCGCAGGTACAATAATGCCTTAAATCATGGAAAGGAACATTTACCAGAAGACAGAAGGAAGGAGGAGCCAAGTGGAAGTGACTGCCTTGAATTTCAGCACAAGGGTGTACTTTATCAGGACCCTCCACTTTGCACTTTTATCCTTCTCTTGTTGGACTTTGAAGAGGAGCAGATCACACGACCCCAAAATATACCACTTTGGCTATTATTTTTTAAGATTTATTTATTTATTTGAGAGGCAGAGAAGAGACAGAGTGTGCTTGTACAAAGGGAGTGGGCGGGGGGGTACAGGTAGAAGGAGAGGAAGAGAAGCAGACTCCCTGCTGAGCATGGAGTTATCATGGGGCTTGATCCCACAACTCTGAGATCATGACCCGAGTGGAAATCAAACTGACCCACCCAAGCTCCCTGGCCATCGGTTATTTAAAATCAAGTTTACTTAAGGCATAGCAGGTACAAGAAGGACATTCTGAGCCTCCTTTGTCTTTCTGAAAGCAGGAAATAAATTTCCTATGTGGAAGGTACTCTCCCTGCACAAAGAGAAAGAGATACCTCCTCATCACCAAAGAGGAACTGAAGGCTGAGAAGGCTGTATAAACAGTTATTTATTTATTTACTTACTACCCTAAGACCAAACTTCTTTGTCATGTCAGTTGTTCACAAATGTATTGTTTCTTTGTCTAAAAATTATAACAGATACCTTATTTTGGCCACTTCTTTGAGTTTCATATTTTTACGAGATTCTGTACGTATGATGTTGATTTTTTCTCCTGTTAATCTATTTTATATAAATTCAGTTATTAGATCAGTCAAGAACCAGGAAAGGGAGAAAGAAAATTTTGTTCCCTTACAATTACATCACCTCTAAGATGACATTGTCCTATCCACCTCAGGATCTGTAATTTCAGCCTCTCCATCTGGATTTCTTTTTTTCTCCCCATCCCCATTGTATCCTTCTTCACCATTTAGATATGAAACAAAATCTTAAGGGATCTTTTCTTCTCTGCACTCTACAGGTAGATATTTTGTTTAAACTTAGAGTTTCTTACCCTTTCACTTCAGGGAGATGTAGAGGATATTATGAATATTTGTAAGATTATTTAATTAATTTTACTTATTTTTATTACATTATTAAATTCACTGGAATATAAACTTCTGGAATTACCATGAAACACAAGATACTTATAGTGCAAAAAATGTATGCTAAGCACTTACAATTTTTAGAATATTTAAATTAATGCATAAAATAAACAACAAATGCAAAATTAACACAAAAAGATGAAGACTGGAAAGTGTTCCAAATATTAAGTGAGAATTATTTAGAATGGAGACATACAATAGAATATAGCATATTTAGGAAATTAAATTTCAGAGAATTTAACATGGGACTCTTATGAGTATGAAACCAAGAGTTTATTTTGTCTTAAAAGGAGGAGGAAGAATTTGGTCAAGAATATATGAAAAGCACAGTTCCCCAGAAGATTGCCACAGCTCCTAGGTGAGGTGCAGGTGGAGAAAGCTTTGCTCCTCCTATCAGCAGAACAGATCTTCAAGACTGACAAGATAGTAAGAGTCAAAAACTCCTAAAATCATGCTCAGCTCAATGAAGACAAAATGTTAAAAATAATGAAATCGTTGGCAGTGTATCTAAGCAAGACAGCAATAAAAGAGGAGAGATATCACAGAAGAGATAATGAATCGCATGACATGCAGAAAGTGGAATGTTAATGTTGGGGGTATCAAAGCATCTGACATTCCCAACATGTAAATTCTGGCCATGAGCAGAGGGCACAAGGGGTGGCCAAAGTCTTTGTACCAACCAAAGACCGTCACCGCATCAGTAGACACTTAGAATCTGTGGTTATAGAAAGATGAGGAATTGCAGAGCATAGCCAGTGATGGAAACTAATGATGTTGGCAAATATATCCAGAAGCATCTTGGGTCCAATGGATGTGCTGTCGCAGAGGTCACAGAAGAAGAGGTGGCTGAGGAAACATATTGGTGTGGGAAGCTGGGATTCATTCTAATTATAATGAACATTCTAAGATCTGTCAGGAAATTAATAAGTGCCTAGAGACATGGTATAAGGGGTCCCTTTGGGGTCCAGTTATTGATAATTCCCAAGAGAAATAATTTCCTTGCCCATCCTCTTTATTCTTGTTGTAATTTCTTACAAAAATAAGCAACAAAATGATACTTCAGAATTAGGCCCTTCTTGATATATCCAAAAAATATTATCTCTAAGATAGAACATGATTTGTTTCTGTAAATTGCGTTTTTTAACCTCAAAAATTGCCCATGTCGCTTTTATTTATTTATGTATGTATTCATGTATTTATTTATTTATTTAACTTACTCTACATTTATTTTAGATGAAGTTTTTTTCTTTAAGAAATACATTTCCTTATATATAGTAGAAATTAACACTTTAAAATTAAAGAGGAAACGTTTTAGTTACTTATGAGAACTATCTCTTTCAACAACTCTTCATATTTGAAAGACTCTCTATAAATTATTTATTTATTTATGTTTTATTTATTTATTTACTCTGTTCAATTAGCCAACGTCTAGTTATGGTCAACGGTACCACAATAGCATGGTATGATGACAGATGGTAGCTACCATTATGGTGAGCATAGCATTGAAGTGGACTTGTCAAATAACCATGTTGTGTACCTGAAAGTAATATAATATTGTGTGTCAACTATATTAAAAAATATAGAAGTAATGTAGTGGCCCTAAAGTTGGGCAGTGCAACAGTGTTGGCGAGTACTGACTGTAATAGCCGCATTGTGTGTGATACTCTACATATGTGAATCATTGCAGGATGCTAATGTAGAGGCCATGGCAGACCACCCCAAATATGCCACTTTGGCATATTGATTAGTTATTTAAGATGCAGCACGTGCAAGGAGGACATTCTGACTCTCCTCTGTCCCCAAAAACACAGGAACTAAATCTCTCATGTGAAAGGAACTCACCTTGTACCAGGAGGTGGAGACACACCCTCATCACTAGTTACAGGAAATTCAGAGCCTAGAATGCTGTATAAACAACCTCGTTACATCTTACGAATTTACTACCACAGACCAAATCCAGTTTAGAATTTCTTACTTAATTGAAGCTTACTAAGTTGTTTGCTTTGTCTTGCCAGATCCTTACAGATTTATTGTCCCCTTGTACAAATAATATAAAAACTGTGGAAAGCACCAAGATGCCCTTCAACAGAGGAGTAGATATAGACGATATGGTCCATATATACAATGGGATATTACACCTTCATCAGAAAGGACGAATACCCAACTTTGTATCAACATGGAGGAGATTATGCTGAGTGAAATAAGCCAAGCAGCTTAAATACAAATAAAATAAATTATTTAAAACATAATAATACAAAAACTGCCTGACTTGTCATTTATTTAGATCTCAATTTCATCATTGGTCATAAGTGAACATATAATAAAATTTTGTGGTCTTTTTTGTTTTGTTTTGTTTTTTTACTCCTGTTAAAGGAAATTTCTTCCACCCTTCAGGGTCTTCCCACTGAATTAAGAATGAATTGACATGACACAGGTTAATAGGAGCTTTCTCTGCTTGACTTATTTTGCTCAGCATAATCTCCTCCAGACAGCAATTTTTAATAAGAAAAGTAATAGTTGTTCACGGAAATAGTCTATGATATTTGTTCATGGTTTTTACAAAATATATATTGAACTTTATTGTCTACATGGCCTTACTGGAAATAAAAGTTTATAATAATAAAATTCTGAAGTTTCCTACAGTCTAATGATGAAGGGACTCTGCTTTTGGAGAACTCTTTGATATTTAAAACATATATAGAAAATACTTAAATGATTAGAATAGTGTTGGAAAAATGAGGACAAAACAAGAAAACACTGTAGCCAGGACATTGCCAAGAGACTAAACATGACCAGAATGACCAAAGCTTTACACTTGTTACTTTCTAAGCTACTCGTCTCTTATCCACAAGGAGTATTTACTTTCTTACCTTTTATCACCACAGATTAGTTTCATATTTTTCGAGCCATACACAAGTAGATGTTTGCTTCATGTACTGTGTCATTCAACAACATGCTTGTGTAACCCAATATGTTCATTCTCACTATTGTTTAGTATTCTTATATACAGATATAGTATCCATTAATTTGTCTACTTTAATGTGGATAGGTAGTTAAGTTATCTTCCCTTTTTCTATTTCCAATAACATGGATGTGAACATTCATGAATATGTCTTCTAGCAGAGATATACATTTATTTATCTTGGGTGTAAAACCAGGAATAGGAAATATGTGTGTGTGTGTGTGTGTGTGTGTGTGTGTGTGTAAAATTTAGATTTATCTAATTTTACTACACAGTTTTCCAAAGCAGTATGTCAATCTACACTTCTACTATCCCATTATCAGTGAGTGAATCCTGTGTGCATTTCATATGATAATGTCTGCCATTTTGATTTTAGCTATTCTGTAAAATATATGGTTTACCTGATGACTAATACAGGTGGCTATTCACTTTTATGAGATGTCTCAAAGTCAAAATGAAGAACAGGAAGTTAGTCAAATAGATCCACCTTTGTGGTATGAGCTCTCCTGCAATTAGTGCTATCTGTCTATTATCATTGCCAATTCCATGTCAGGTCAAATTGGCCTGGGATTGTAATGTAGTCCTACCCATCTGTTATATTTCAAATCTCCACAAAGATAGAAGTGACTTTTGCATTATCCATTTATAGAATTATATCAGTATGGGTACTGAATGTGGTATCTGGAATGCAAAATAAAGATTAATCATTTTAACCCCCCCCCCTTTTTTTATAGAATAGAACCTGAGGCCCAAAGAAGCAAAATGATTTATTGAAGGTCACAATTACTGTGACTTGACAGTAGAGATTCAGATCCAATTTTGCTGTCATTGCTTTTCCAATACACAGAATGATTGCAGAGTTCAAGCTAAAGTTGCTTCCTCTTATGAAACAGTACACAATTACTAACTTGTGAGAATTATTTCTGTTTTGACTTAACAAGCTTTCCTAATGAGCTTTTCCCCCGTATGGAGCTCATTGCTCGTATCATTGTACACATTTCCTAAACTTTTACCACTGTAACATTAGGGATGTCAATGCCTGGTCAGGATAAAAAACTCTTAAGAAGAAAAAGACCTTTAATATTGACGCATTACATGTAGGCATTGACGATGTCTTACTTGAACTATAGTTGCCACCACTGGAGGTGGGTATACTATGAGAAACATATGAATTATGGATAAAGGAATGGTTAGGACTGAAATAAATAATATGAATTACATTAACCTATTAAACTATTTTGATACTAGCATTCCTTGACTTTCTATGGAAAATAAAAGTATAAATCTCCTGTAGGTCGTTAGCCCAAGCCCCTACTTCAATAATTATTCCCTAAAGTTTAGGCTAAGTGATTATTCATCCTCTGCTTTTGCAAATCTATGCATAGCGGTCTCTTAGACTTTACAAATCAGTCAAATCCATTTTTAGACTCTCTTCTGAACTTAAAATATGTCATTTAATAGATATAATTTTTTTCTCAAATTCACACATTAGACATATAGGAACCAAGATGCAGAATGAACGCATTACAGTTGTCATGAGAGAGCATTGTGCTAGTAGATGGCTTCTTCATGCTATTGAGATTGACACCCATCTGTGCTTTGGCTTTATTATGATTCAAATGCATGTTGGTCATACTGCTCTTGAAGATAATTCCTAATTCATAGGTAAAATTTGAAAAAATGGGATAATTGATGACAAATTATAATGAAAAGATAGCATCCCCTGTTCCTTTTGCTTGCTTGTTTTCCTTTGTATCTCCCCTTACAGTGTCCCAGAATCCCGGAAAACTATATCATCCTAGACCACAGAAGGAGTCTCACTGTCCTATGTGGGCTTTACTGGCAATCTGAAAGGTTTTCACCAAAGACTTCTATAATGGCACCTAGGTAGCCTTAGACATTGAATGACTTTTAGTTTATGTAATAACAGCAAACATTTAAGAGTTTCCCTGATTCTTGTATGGTCCTTCAAACACCTGTCTTTGTCCCTGCTTACTAAACAAGTCACTGCAGTGATTCCATCACTAGAAAACTAGAGAAGAACCAAGGTAAGTTGCAAATATGTTGTAAACACCTGGAGAAGAGCTTTTTGGTTTAATTATTTTCCAAATTATTTATATGTCTTTAACATTCCCTTACGTTATCCCCCACAACCATTTTTATGTGCTTACATATATGATATCAAATATGCATTTAAGACACATAGTTGACTTCAGTGATTTTTTTTCTTTTGCCTCTTATGAATAAGCATTCAATAAAAATTAACTTTTTTGTTATCTTCATTCCCTTCTTTACCTACATGCTATGGTGGTGCTTCAGTAAAGACATAAAAATGCCTAGTCCTTAAACTCTGAGTATTCATTTCCCCATAGTAAAGGGAATGACTTAGGAAACAGTCATGGTTCAACAATGCTCACAGACAGGGTGGTGTGTGAACCAAGTTTAACAAGTGCTGGAGGGAAGGAAAACCAGTGTAGGAGGTGAAAGAGTTGTGAACTGCAGCACTACCATCCAGCCACACTGGTTGTCTTTAAATGTCATGGAAATGATACGGTCTTGTCCCCCTGAGGATATTCTAGTTGCTGATCCATCAGCATAAAATGTTTCCTCTACCTACACATATCTCTCAGCAGATCCCTACTTACCTGTTACACCCCAGATTATTCCCAGTATCAGAAGCACTTTTCGACATTCTTCACTATATTTGAACATTGTGCATGGTTTTGCAGTACTCAACCTTTTACTTTATGGTAAAATTTCACTTATTATAAATAATTGAATGATTAATTAATATTTGTCACTTCCTTTAGATGATGAGATTCATTAGTGTAAAACTACTGGATTTGTTATAAAATACAATTGGAATAGGTAATGAGAAAACTCTCAATAACATTTAGAATACTCATCTCATGCATAAGTGAAAGATAAAGGAAATAATTATTAGGCAAACTATGAGTCCAGAAACTTTCAATAAAAAGAGTAGCAAAAAGTCAAGGCATAAAATGAACCGAAGAGTACTTAGACAATAACACATTTGGTGATGGCTGGAACAGATTATAAGTGTTTTTTGGATCACATTATGTGAGTCAAAACAATTTTAAATTTTATAAATCAGACTATAATATTGGGTGAAAAATAAGCACATATAGGTTTTCAACAAAATCACTTTTTTTTTTTTTAAGTTTTTTCCGGGCCTCTTTCACATCCTTGCTCCATAAGCTATAAATCAAAGGGATTAGCATGGGAATCACAAGGGTGTAAAACAATGAAGTCATTTTGTCTTGATCAAGAGAGTGGGAAGAACTCCGCCAGAAATACATAAAGAGCAGAGTTCCCTTGAAAATCCCAACAGCAGTTCAGTGGGAGGTGTAGATGGAGAAAGCTTTGAACCTCCCCTCAGCAGAGTTGATCTTTATCACTGCTAGGATGATATAGCAGTAAGACACAAAGAGCCCTGAAAGAGTAATCAGTTCAATGAAGCCAAAAAGGGTGACTATGGCTAACTCATTAACCTGTGTGTCTGAGCAAGACAACACCAGGAGAGGTATGACATCACAGAAGAAATGGTTAATCTCATTAGACCCACAGAAACATATCCGGAATGTTAGTATCGTATTTACTGAATATCTACAATTCCCACCACGTAAACCCCAGCCATGAGCAGGGAGCACACTCTGTTGGACATGCTGACTGTGTAGAGCAAGGGGTTGCCAATGGCCTTGTACCGATCAAAGGCCATCACTGCCAGCAGTAGACACTCTGAATCTACAAAGGTAAAGGACACAAACCATTGCAGGGCACAACCATAGAAGGAAATTGACTTGTTCTCAGCAATGAAGCCTGCCAGCATCCTGGGTCCAACTGCTGTGGAATAAGAGAGGTCACTGAAGGAGAGGTGGCTGAGGAAGAAATACATGGGTGTGTGAAGGCGGGAATCTATTCTAATTAAAATGATCATCCCAAGGTTTGCAACAAGAATGATGAGATAGACAATAAGAAATGTGATAAATAGGGTCACTTTAACTCTAGGGTCATTGCTAATTCCCAAGATAATATTAAAAGAAGGGATCCCACATATACTTCTTTGAAAACTAAAGAATATTCTTGGGTTTATGTATTTTATGTATTTTCTGAAATGTTTTCATAGAAATGCATTTCAAAACAGCAACCAGAGAATTTAAGACATTCAATGCCTTTTTTAAAAAAAATGATTTATTTATTTGAAGAGAGAAAGGGAAAGGGAAAGAGAGAGCATGAATGGGGGCAGGGGCAGAGGAAGAGAATCTTCAAGCAGTCTCCCCATTAAACACAGAACCCAAGAGGGGCTCTAGCTCACAACCCATGAGATTCATAACCTGAACGGAAACCAAGAGTTGGTCACCCAAACAACTGAACTACCTGGGCACCTCTACATTCAATGGCTTTTAATTTCTATAATTGTAATTGATAATTAAGATTGTCTTTAAGTCTTATATAATCTTTCAAATATATGTCATTTTCATTATCTCTCAACAAGCTAATTCAGTACTTTATCAGAAGTAGAGCACGGACAGATGAAATTGACAGATACCAGGAACATACAGGGAATAATGCTCTTTACTTCTAACATAATTAATCTGTATCTTTATGGATCCATTACTTTAGTATCCAAAACCATTTTATGTACTTTCTGAAGAGTTACAAAATATATTTAAAATTCAAGCCACATTCCATACCTTCAGTTACTTTGTGTCATTGATATCTAATAAGTGCTTAAAAATGTTATCTAGTATTTTATTTGGTATATGTTTGTTTTGCCATTTCTTATCTTTGGCACAATTCAGGCACTTGGATAACAGGTATGTTATGTTCAATCCTTGAACAAAGAAGGCTTATTATCTTATTTTGGAGGCAATGATTTAATAAACCAAACAATATTAAAACAGTACTTAAAGAAGATGGCCATCTGTGAATATAAAAGGGGATATTTAATCAGAGCTGAGAAGGGGGAAAGAAGGGAAGGAAACCTTTTATGAGAAAGTGATGCCGGACTTCTTAATAATCGGGGCACTTTGATGTAGATGACCCAAGCACTTTACATTGCTTTTTATAACCTATAACTGTTGGTGTTGGACTTTCTTAATTCCTAAGTTATAGAACAGCTTACTTCAAGACCTCTGTAAATGTCAAACTATTTGCATAGAATGTTTTACTTTCCCCAACCTGCCTTTTTTTTTTTTTTTAAGATCTGAGACTGAATATGATTATCGAGCTAAGTCTTTCTTTGCACACTAGTTTTTGACCATTTTTTCTAGATTTTTTTCTTCTTGATTTTTTCCCCATTTTTCTAGATTGTTATCCCCTAGTTTTTATTTCATGAAAGTTTAAAGACTTATTATGAACTATTTGAGTGCTTAGTTAATTAATGTCTGTTTATTCCTCTAGATTATAGGATTCATTAGTTTGGAAACCACTGGATTTGTCATTGAGTACAATGTACCGAATGTTTAAAAAAATACTTTTGAGTACTCAATAATAAATCCAAGTATACTTGTAATGATGCTTAAAAGAAAAATAAGGAAATATATAAATGGCAAAGTATATGGCCAGGATGTTTTGCACAAAGAACTAGTTTCATAAATAAATTAAAGGCAACAGTGAAGCATAAGAGGTTTAAATAACTGTAGCATTTTCTTATGGTTAAATTTTAGTACAGATACTTATTTAAGCATTTGAGAAAATTATCTTTTTCATAAATCATATTATGTAATTTTATGAAAACAATAATTGCTCTATATACATGAATGCATGTGCACATATGGAGTTAAATACTTAAAGCCATATTTTATTTTTCAGTTTTTCTAGGGCCCCTTTCACATCCTTGTTCCGTAGGCTATAAATCAGTGGGTTTAGCATGGGAATCACAAGGGTGTAGAACAATGAAGTAATTTTGTCTTGATCTAGGGAGTAGGAAGAACTCGGACGGAAATACATAAAGAACATGGTTCCTTGGAAAATTGCAACAGCAGTTAAATGGGAGGTGCAGGTGGAGAAAGCTTTGAACCTGCCCTCAGCAGAGTGGATCTTCAAGACTGATAAGATTATGTAACAATAAGAGACAAGGACGCCTGAAATGGTACTCAGTTCAATGAACCCAAAAATGATGAATATTGCTAGCTCATTGACCTGTGTGTCTGAGCAAGAGAGCAATAGGAGAGGAGGTACATCACAGAAGAAATGATTAATCTCATTTGATCCACAGAAACATAAGCGGAATGTTAACGTTGTGTGTATCAAAGCATCTGCCATCCCCACCACATAGACCCCAGCCATGAGCAGGGAGCACAGTCTGTTGGACATGCTGACTGTGTAGAGCAAGGGGTTGCTAATGGCCTTGTACCGATCAAAGGCCATCACTGCCAGCAGCAGACACTCTGAATCTGCAAAAGTACAGAAGATCAAGAATTGAAGAGCACAGCCCATGATGGGAATTGATTTGTTTTTGGCAAAAAAATCCACCAGCATCTTGGGCCCAATTGCTGTAGAGTAACAGAGGTCACAGAAGGAGAGATGGCTTAGAAAAAAGTACATTGGTGTGTTCAGTTGGGAATCCATTCTAATTAAAATAATCATTCCAAGATTTGCCAGGAGATTAATGAGGTAAATAACCAGAATGGTGGTGAATAAAGTCACTTTTATCCCAGGGCTATTGGTAATTCCCAAGAAAATGAATCCGGTCAAGGAAGAACAATTTCCTTTGTCCATTCTTCTTTGTGCTTGTTCTAAACTGTTTCAAAAATGATCAAGCGAGTGATAGATGAGGATTGGACTCTACTGGAGACCCAAAATACTATCTGTAATACAAAACATGATCTTATATTGTCTGCTTTACCCTCAGAAAAGAACCCAATGAGTGTCACTTTAAAGAAGTACTGTTGTGTTATATAAACACACACACACACACACACACACACATGCACACACAAAGAACTAAAAAAAATGCTTGTCATAGAAAGTCGATAACCATGGATTTTAACTACATATGTCATTCCTAAGATATATTACTTGTCTTGACTTCTGTTGTCCAGCATCAACTACTAGATCTCTAAATGGAATGTTTCCTCTATATACAAAATAATATAAAAGAAACTACATAATTGTGAGAAAACACCAGGAGATATTGAACAGTATGTGTTAGGCAAAAAAAAAAAAAGAAAAAAAAAGAGAGAGAGAGAGGAAAGAGGAAAGAAGAAAGAAAGAAAGAAAGAAAGAAAGAAAGAAAGAAAGAAAGAAAGAAAGAGAGAAAGAAAAAGAAAGAAAGAAAAAAGGAAGGAAGGAGAGAGGCAGGGAGGGAGAGAAGGGAAGGGAGGAGGGAAGAAGGGAGGGAAGAAGGGAGGGAGGAAGGGAGAAAGGTAGGATAGGAAGAAAAAAAAATAAAAATTATTATGGTATAATGTTTGGTGTATGTTGACTTTAGTGTTTACTGAAATATGAACATTTTATTTTTTAAAATTTTATTTATTTATTTGACAGAGAGAAACACAGCGAGAAAGGGAACACAAGCAGGGAGAATGAGAGAGGGAGAAGCAGGCTTCCCACTGAGCAGGGAGGCTGAGGCAGGGCTGGATCCTGGGAGTCCATCCAGCATCATGACCTGAGCAGAAGGCAGATGCTTAATGACTGAGTCACCCAGGTGTCCCAGAAATACGAACATTTTTATAATATTTTATTTATTTATTTTAGAGAGAAAGTGCAGAAAGGGAGAGTAAGAGGGAGAAGCAAATTCCTCACTAAGCAAGGAGCCCCAGGTTGAGCCATCCCAGGATCATGGGATCAGGACCTGAGCTGAAGGCAGACAACCAACAGAGCCACCCAGGAGCCCATGAACACGTTTTCTACAATATTCTATCATTCATCCCACTGATTTGCCACAGCATTTAGAATCCATTTGTATTGCTGACCTTTGCTTTAAGACAAATCCCCTGAAAGACAAAGAGAGGGGATAAAGAGAAGAGGAAACAACTGACTTTCATGTGTAAATTTGCAAATCTTTGGGTTTTAAGTTGTCTTTGCCATTAAAATAAGAAAAGGAAGAAGAAAAATAAATATTTCTGGGATATATAGTCTCCTGTCTTGTGTTTCTATACACATTCTGTACCTATGTGTCTCCTGATACATGAAAATTGTAACGTTGGTGGTGGTCTCATTTTTATTTTTCTAGAGTTAAATACTAGGATATGTGGTTTATATGGACTTGGATTTATTTGAAATATGTTATCTCTTTATTTCTGATATAACTAGAGCAAACCTTAAATTTACATGTACAATATCATCTGCACAGAGATGAAAAGTGATGGCGTACCTACTGACCTTGGTTAAAGTATAAATAAGGAAAATCGTTATTCTCCTTATACAAATGACAAAATAGTCAAATGCGCAAGGGTCTAATAAAGAAGTATGATTGTTTGGATGATAAGTTGCATAATTTATTTAACTTAGTTAAGTAGATATAAAATGAATCATTTATAAATTCCTTAATGTTGGATTATTTATTTCCACGCCCCCCCCAAAAAGGAAGATGTCTTCCGAACTATATTTTAAAATTTAGTTGTTTAGAAACTTACCTGAAATGAGCATCTCTCTGTTCTTATTTCTGGCACAGGAACAGTAAACAGATGGCATTTATTTCCACCTGGTGACTATTGGGACTTTAATCTCTAAAGACCATGCCTTTACTCTTCTGGAGTATGAGTATGGGATTAATTATATTTCTCCTTCTGTATTTTCCCCCATGAATGTTGCATCAACAGCTAAACTTTCAATTCTTCACTCCATACCAAACTGACCAATATCAGCAATTTACTACAATTCATTCCAAGGCTATGCTCATGGCCATGATTCTACACACTTCTCCCGTGAGATGAGATGTCTAATTAAATTCAAATAGATGTTCTACTTAATAATTTGCCTGCTCATTGTTCACTCGGTTTCTTCCATTTCTGAAACATCCTCTTTACCTCCCATTGAGAAGTATGATAATCTGACATACTGCTTTTTTCATTAGTCATTGTTTGTTTCCTTTCTCTCAAAGAAGGTCAACCACCCACATTTCAATGTTTGCTTCCACCTTGTAGATGTGCAAAACTTTTCCCTTCTTCCTGATTCTTTCAGTAGCCAAATAATTAAATTGATGTAAGACAGATTAAAAGGAAAAAATACATTTCATTTTGTACATATAGGAGCCCATAACAATAAGAGACTTAAAGAAGTGACCAAATCTGGTGGCTCTTATACCTTTTAGACAAGGACATGATAAATTTGTGAAGAATTGACAAGACAAAGAGGTTTGGCCTTGGGGGGCAGTAAATTAGTGAGGAATTAACAAGATTTTTACTTACACAGCCTTGTTGGCCCTAAATTCCCTCTCTCTGGTCAAAACGAAGCCACTTTATCACCTGGTCCAGGGAATGTACTTTTCACTTGGGAGACTAATTTCTTGCTTTCAGAAGTACATTCCTCTCTCTTTCCACTGTAAAACATCTACACCTAGTACACTCTTTACCAAATTATTTGTTTTGCCTATTTATATTTGTGTCTTTGTACACTCCTACAATCTTTAGTAAAGGATATACGTGAGTAATGATTCAGTAAACATGTGGTATCAAATATTTTCCTGTGTTAGGTTGGTAGATGTTCAACAAAGGGGAGAAATAAACCACCTTTCTACTTTTATAGTTCACATGTATAAGGATGAACTTCTATTTTTGTTTTTATTTTTTAAAGATTTTATTTACTTATTTGAGATATAGAGTACAAGTGAGGGAGGGGCAGAGGGAGCAGGGCAAGCAGACTCCCCCTGAGCAGACCCAGGATCAGGACCTGATCCAAAGACAGATGCTTCACCGCCTGAGGCACCCAGTCATTCCATGGGATGAACTTTTATTAAAAACGTATTGTAAAAATGCTCTTAAGACAAAGCTAACTTCTATTTATTTAAAAAGAAGTTTTGTTCCAACATTTTGAAGAATGTTGGTGGAATTTTGATCAGAAGGCATTGAAAGTATAGATTTCTCTGGGCAGTATAGACATTTTGACAATGTTTATTCTTCCAATCCATGAGCATGGAATGCTCTTCCATCTTTTTGTGTCTTCTTCAATTTCTTTCATGAGGTTCTGTAGTTCCTCGAGTATAGATCCTTGACTACTTTGGTTAGGTTTATTCCTAAGTATCTTATGGTTTCTGGTGCTATAGTAAATGGAATCGATTGTCTGATTTCCCTTTCTATTTTTTCATTGTTAGTGTATAAGAATGCAACTGATTTCTGTGCCTTTATTTTGTAAACTGCCACATTACCGAATCGTTGGATGAGTTCTAGTAGTTTGGGGGTAGAGCCCTTTGGGTCTTCCACATAGAGTATCATGTCATCTACAAAGAGAGAGAGTTTGACTTCCTCTTTGCCAAACTGGAACACTGGGAAAAAAAAAAAAATTCAAGTAACAATAAAAAAAAATAAAAAATAAAATAAAAAATAAAAAGATGTTTTTTTGTGTGTGTGCTATTATTTGTGACAGCACTTTGAGAGTTGATAGATACTAAAGTATGAATTTAGTGTCTACCCCAATCCCTCCCATACAGATACAAATGTAATGATCCACCTTCTTGTCTCCTGGCTATCCCTGGATATCTTCTGCTCTCACAAACTTAGGCACAAAGATTTCATAAATTTTATAGACCAGTCTGTTCCATTTTTGACACTCTTTTATTGATCTTGAAGTGCCTCATTTAATACAATTCATATCCTTCTTTTTGGTTCAAACATTAGACAAAGACTCCTTTATCAGACCATGAGACAGATCAAATCTGAGGTTAAATGCATTCCAGTTGTTTTAGGGAAAAGCAGTGTGCTAGAAGCTAAGCGTCTTTGTGCTTCTAACATCTGTGCTTTGACATCAGATTAAATTACATTCCTGCCATGTTGCTCTTCATGACAGTATCTAATTTATAGGTAAAATGTCCAGATAAGGGGCACGTGAGTGGCTCCGTTGGTTAAGCATCTGCCTTCGGCTCAGGTAATGATTCTGGGGGCCTGGAATGGAGCCCCATATTGGGCTCCATGCTCAGTGGGGAGCCTGCTTCTCCTTTTCTCCTTCCCCTTTTTGAGAGCTCTCTCTCTTTGTTTGTTTGCTTGTTTTCTATCTCTATACCTCCCACTACCATGTCTCAGAATCTCTGAAAGGATTTCACCCTGGCCAAGAGAGGTCTCATTGTCGACCTTGGGCTTTACTGAAAACTGAAAGATTTTTCACCAAAGCCGCCTACAATGGCACGTAGGTAGCCTTAGACATTGAATGAATTTTAGCTTGTGAAATTTTAGCAAACATGTAAAAGTGCCCCTATTCCCTATTTTTTTTTTATGATTCATATTTCCATTGTGTGTGTCGGG
>PITA01027270.1:0-21411 GCA_004023965.1 Spilogale gracilis | reverse complement strand
AAAAAAAATTGAAGCAATTATGGCAAAATGTTGGTGTCTGTTATAGTGGATGCTCTGACACAAGTGTAGGTTGTAGATATGTTTCTCTATACTTTTCTGGGTGCATTAAATTTTTTGTCATAATAAAAGACCAATATATGGATCTCCAGGCAGAATGCATAGATGCCACAGAGAGCAGCACAGGGGAGGGTGTCTCTCTGGGGGGGGGGGGCTGGACTATATTGCCTTGAGTGAAAGAAACTTATTCTTAGGTAGGTTTTCCTTCTAGTGAAGAGTCAATTCTGTTCAAGAATTTAAGGAATGGGGCATCTGACTGGCTCAGTCAGTAGAGCGTGTGATTCTTGATCTCAGGGTCATGATTTTGAGCCCCACAATGGATGCAGAGATTACTTTAGGGAAAAAAAAAATTTAAGGGGTAAACCAATTATAAGCCCTTCTTAAAACAAACAAACAAAAATACAACAACTGGACAACAAAATCTGGCCACATGTGAATCAACCACATGAGGAAGTAGGCATGCCCTTTAGTAAAGGAAACAGCTTAGGAAGAATATGTGGTACCAGGGACCCTGATGTGCACTGGACACACCTAAATATGGGACAAAGGTGAAATATTGCAGGAAGCAGGGCAGTGGAGCATACAAATGCTGCTGACTTGCCATATGAACTTAACAGTCTAACTAGGGGAAAAACAGAGAGGGAAAATAATGACATTAATGTACCAGACACTTCCCTAAGTGCCTTATATTACAAATTATAATAATAACTCATTTAATGTTCGTGACAACCCTGTGAAAAAGATACTATTATTGCTTCTATCATATCAATGAGGGAAACTGAATCACAGTGAGATTCCATGATTCGCCCAAGGTCAAGTGGCAGAGCTGGGATTTGAACCCAGGCTGTCTGAGTGCCAGGGGTTAACCCCCATGTTTTACTGGCCTGTGAAATGAAGTATGTGTCTGCTAACTTCCTCCGTACTTGTAACAGGCATTCAAGAGACACTGTGTACAACTGAACTACTCTTTGAAAAAATGATTCCAACCACCTAAAAATTTTTATAACACTTTCTACTGGACTGTGAGTCATATTCATATTCCGTTTCTTATTAAATTATAACAAAAATAAATTTAAATTTTAGTACTTATCCTCACAGTAAAATGTATATACAACTCTCTATACATATACTCTCTATTTATATCCATAAACAGAAGGATGTCTGAAGTACTATTCACCAGATGGCACATTGACTGGTATTTGTTGGAGGTGGCATTTTGTATGTGTGGTTTTTCTCCTTTATTTTTTTATACCTATCTGTATTGCTTGAATGTTTGTAGTGGTACTCCTCATTTTTTACAACAAAGTATTCTAAACCAAATGTCTATGTAATGATATTTTGATAAGGCAAAGTAAGAAAGAAAAGGCCAACCAAAGTACCTCACATAGAAACAAGGGGAAAAGCAAGAGCATATGGACATTAAGAGGGAGAACGTATCCGTAAAAATGATGTGTAGGATCAGAAAGGTCTTTTGAAGACTGCATCCTGTGGACTGAAGCCTCCACGAGCCAAGGGCAGAGAGCCCAGGAGAGAGCTGGCTGTTCTCAGAAGGGACAGGATGAAAGGCAATGCACTTGGAGCTAGAAGGAATGCCATGGAGATGAAAAATATAAGTACAGAAGAGGAGTTCATACTGAAGGAAGTCAAGATCAGAACCTATACCCTAGAAAACCAAACTAGTGATACAGGGAAAGGCTTCGGAGATTCTGTTAAAATGCAAAAACATAAAAGAACACCACTTGACAAAGTCTACTATAGTGAGAAAAAAGAAGAGAGGTCACAGGAAAAGAGGACAACATGTATTTTCAATCAAGATCAACTGGTAACTATTCTCTAAAGAAATACATGCACCACTATGGTACAAAAGTAGATACTTATTGTATGGAATAAAATATTTCTCTACCAGTAAGTGCTCCCGATACTGCCTGAAATGCTCTCTCAGCTGTATATAGTAGAGGGACTGATTTGTTTCACCACATTAGGAAAATAAAGCCTGTTTATTTATTTGGAACACCAAATTCTTTGGTATTCTAAGATAATATACATTTTCTTCTATCTTTCTGTTTCTCTTTTTCACACACACCTACTCTTATACTCACTAGTTAAGAAGTCCCTTTAAGCTAAATTAAATAATGTATAATTTGAAGCATATCAATAAATATGTCACATGAACAAAACTTAATATTTTTAAATAAACAACGGTAAAATAGTTTTCTACTGTCATCTACCACAGAACATTAATTACACTGTTTGTGGGAGTCCAAAAGTGCAGCAGAGAAGTTTCAACACAGCATGGAAGCAAAAAAATTCAAGAACAGAGGCACAGAAGAGAGTAGAGAAACAGTTTCACTTCTCCTCCCATAAGACAGCACAGCTCAGTGCCAGGAGAGACCCCTCAGCCTGTGATGTCTCCCATGGGAAAAATGAAAACATGTCAGAGGTATTCCTTGGTTCCCTAGCTATGTAGGACACTGCCCAAAATGCCTACTTCTTTCTTGCTCCATCAAGAATAATGAGGGGACCTATAGAGCTTTCAGTATTTGCTCTGGCTTTGTGGGCTTGTGAAAAAGCATATGATCTTAAGAACTACTCCAGCAAGAAAAAAAAAAAAAAGTAGGCAGCAGGCACACCCACACAAGGAAAACCTCAGAATCCCTAGTTGCACTGATCGTTGAAGGTATTTCTCCCCAAAGCCAGTCAATAAAGACTAGGGGAGGTGACTACTTCTTCAAAAGCAAGAACAACAAAAAACAAAAGGTGCCCACTCTCACCACTTTTACTCAGTGTAGTACTGGAAGTCCTAGCCAGAACAATTAGACAAGAAAAGGCATTCATCTCAGAAAAGAAGTAAAACAGCATCTATTTGCAGATGGTATGACCTTACATATAAAAATTCTGAAGCTTCTGCACAGCAAAGGAAACAGTCAACAAAACAAAGTGGTAACCCATGGAACTGGAGAAGATATTCATAAATGACACTACAGACAAAGGGCTGGTATCCAAGATCTGTAAAGAACTACTCAAACTCAACAACCAAAAAAAAAAAAAGATGATCACATCAAAAAATGGGCAGGAGACACGAAGAGGCACTTCTCCATAGAAGACATACAAGTGGCTAACATGAAAAAATGTTCATCATCACTAGCTATCAGGGAAATTCAAATCAAAACCACATTGAGATACCACCTTACACCAGTCAGAATGGCCAAAATTAACAGGATAGGAAACAACAAGTGTTGGAGAGGCTGTGAAGAAAGGGGAACCCTCTTACACTGTTGGTGGGAATTCAAGTTGGTGTAGCTGCTTTGGAAACAGTGTGGAGATTCCTTAAAAAATTAAAAATAGAAAAAAAAAAAAAATTAAAAATAGAGCTGCCATATGACCCTGTGATTGCACTATTGGGTATTTACCCCAAAGATACAGATGTAGTAAAAAGAAGAGCCATATGTACCCCAACGTTCATAGCAGCAATGGCCATAATCACCAAACTGTGGAAAGAGCCAGGGTGCCCTTCAACAGACGAATGGATAAAGAAGATATAGTACATATGTACAATGGAATATTATGCCTCCATCAGAAGGATGAATACCCAACTTTTGTAGCAACATGGACCGGACTGGAGGAGATTATGCTGAGTGAAATAAGCCAAGCAGAGAAAGTCAAATATCATATGGTTTCACTTACCCGTGGAGCCTAAGGAGTAATATGGTAGACAGCAGGAGAAGGAAAGGAAATGTGAAGTGGGGTAAATCAGGGATGGGGATGAAACATGAGAGACTTTGGAACCAGAAACAAACTGAGAGTTTTGGAAGGGAGGGGGTGAGGGATGGGTGAGCCTGGTGGTGGGTATTAATGGCACATATTGCATGGAGCACTGGGTATGGGGCATAAAAAATGAATCTTAGAACACCGAAAAAACAAAATAATGTAACAAAAAAATTCTGAAGATTACACACACACACACACACACACAAATCATTGTAATTAATAAATTCAGTGAAGCTACAGAATACAAACAACATACAAAAATCAATTGTGTTCTATACACTAATAGTGAATTATCTGAAAGAGAAAATAAGAAAATAATCATTTAGAATGGCATCAAGGGGTGCCTAGGTGGCTCAGTTAGTTGAATATCCGACTGACTCTTGGTTTCAGCTCAGGTCATGATCTCAGGGTCATGAGATCAAGCCATGCATTGAGGTCTGCATTCACTGCAGAGTTTGCTTAAGATTCTTTCCCTCTCCTTACTCCTCTGTCTCTCCTCCTCAACTTGCTGGCTCATGTGCGTGCTTTCTCTCTCTCAAAAATGAATAAATAAATCTTTTAAAAAATAGCATCAAAAACAATATAATCTTTAGGGGCAAATTTAACCAAGTTGGTGAAAGACTTGAACAATGAAAACTAACACTGATGAAAGCAACTGAAGATGGCTCACATAAATTCAAATATACCCCATGTTCATGGATTGGAAGAATTAATATTGTTAAAATGTCCACACTGCCCACAGTGATTTACAAATTCAATGCAATCCTGATCAAAACCCCAATGGTATTTTTCACAAAAATAGATAAAACAATCTTGAAATCTGTGTGAGACCACAAAAGATTCTGAATAGCCAAATGTATCCTGAGAAAGAAGAACAAAGCTAGAGATATCACACTTCCTGATTTCAAACTTCACTACAAAGCCATAGTAATCAAAACAGTCTGGTACAGGCATTAAAACAGACACACAGATGAATATAACAAACCCAAGAACCCAGAAACAACCCACATATATATGATTAAGGAACAAGATGCCAAGAATACACAGGGAGAAGGGGTAGTCTCTTCAATAGATGGTACTAGTAAAACTGATAATCCACATACAAAAAAATGAAACTGGATCCTTATCTTATGCCACTCACAAAAATTAACTTGAAATGGATGAAAAATGTAAATATAAGACCTAGACTGTAAAATTTCTAGAAGAAAACATAGGGGGAAAAAAACCCTTGACACTAGTCTTGGCAATGATTTTTTTAGTAATGACACTAAAAGCACTGGAAACAAAAGCAAAAATAGACAAACAGAACTATACCAAACTAAAAAGCTTCTATAGAAATAAAAGAAGCAAAAAAATGAAAAATCAAAATATGAAATGAGAGAAAACATTTGCAAACTACATATCACATAAGAGATTAATATCTAAAATATATAAGGAATTCATACAATTCAATAGCAAAAGAAAAACAAAACAAAATCACCATGAACAATCCAATTAAAAATGAGCAGGTGACTGAATAGACATTTTCCTAAAGAAGACATATAGGGGCGCCTGGGTGGCTCAGTTGGTTAAGCAACTGCCTTCGGCTCAAGTCATGATCCTGGAGACCCGGGATCGAGCCCCATATCGGGCTGCCTGCTCGGCGGGAAGCCTGCTTCTCCTTCTCTCACTCCCCCTCCTTGTGTTCCTTCTCTGACTGTGTTTCTCTCTGTCAAATAAATAAATAAAATCTTTAAAAAAAAAAAAAAAAAAAAAGAAGACATATAAATGGCTAAAAAGCACATGAAAAAGGACTGAACATCTCTCCTCATCAAGGAAATTCAAACCAAAACCACAATGAGATTCACCTCACATCTTTTAGAATGGTTGTTACCAAAAAGACAAGAGATAATTAGCAAGGATGCAGGAAAAAAAGAACCCTTGTAGATTATTGGTAAAAATGTAAATTAGTATAGTCATCATGGAAAACAGGATGGAGGTTACTCAAAAAATTAAAATAACTACCATCAAGCAATCCCACTTCTGGGTATTTATCTGAAGAAAAATAATGTGTATCTCAAAGGGATATATTTACTCCCATGTTCACTGCAGCTTTACATAGCCATGATATGGAAACTACTTATGTGTCCATCAACAAATGTATAAGGAAAATTGGTGTGTGCGTGCATGTGCACATGCATACATACACACTCACACACACAAGTATATTATTTAGCCATAAAAAAGAAAATGCTGTCAGTGCAACAACATAAATAAACCCGTAGACATTATATTAAGTGAAATAAGCCAAATATAAAAAGAAAACTACTGTATGATCTCACTCACATGACATGGAATCTAGGCTGTTTCTAAAAAGTTGTTCATAGGAACACAGAGAATGGTAATTGTGTGGGTCTAGAAGGTGGAAATGAGAAGATGTTGGTCAAAGTGTACAAACTTTCTGTTACAGATAAATAAGTTCTAGAGATCTAACGTACAAGATAGTGACTATAGTTAATAATACTGTACATGTACTAGATTAAATCTTAAGCATTCTCACCACAAAAAAGGTAACCATGTAAGGTGATGTTTTGCTAGTCTAATTGCGATAATTATTTTACAGTGTACAGCTGGCCCTTGAACAACACAAGAGTTGGAGTACCAATGCCCTGCACAGTTGAAAACCCACATGTAACTGTTAACTTTCCCAAAACTTAACTACTAATAGCCTACTGTTGAAGGGAAGCCTTACAGATAACCTAAACAGTGGATTAATGCATATTTTGTGTTATGTATTACTTCTATATTCTTATAATAAAGTAAGCTAGGAAAGAGGAAAGATTAAGAAAGTCACAAGAAAGAGAAAATGTATTTGAAGTACTGTACTGTTAAAAAATCCATGCTTTTACTTATGTGTGGTGCATAAGGGGTAATATAGACAGTAGGAGAAGGAAAGTAAATGGGAAGTAGGGTAATTCAGGGAGAGAAATGAAACACGAGAGACTTTGGACACAGACACAAACTGAGGGACTTGGAGGGAAGGGGGTAGGGGATGGGAGAGCCTGGTGGTGGGTACTGAGGGCACCTATTGCATGGAACACTGGGTGTGGGGAATGGGCAATGAATCTTGAAACACTGAAAAAAAAATTTAAGTAACAATAAAAATAAAGAAAGAAAGAAAGAAAGAAAGAAAGAAAGAAAGAAAGAAAGAAAGAATCCATGTAGAAGTGGGCTTGCACAGCTCAAATCCATGCTGTTCAAGGGCCAACTGAATATGTATATCAAATTATCACATAATACACTTTAAATATATATAATTTTATGTCATGTACATAAGGTGAAATTAAGGTGAAAGAAAATACAAAGTAGCAACAAGTCCAAAACCTCTAAATTGAAGAACAAGTCTGGCTTTCTCTGAAATACTACTAAAGAACAAAAATAATCTTCTAAAAAAAACATTGCAAACAGATATACACTTTACAAGTATCAATAAAGGAGATAAAAGTAAACAATCTTTTATTTGGGTGATCAAAAAGCAAAATAACAACCAAACATTCATTCAACTCTATGACATATGATCTACGAAATCACTTTCCACCTTCATCCTTCCAGAATTATTTAGATTACTATCAAAACTATAATACCCCTACATTTATTGCAGCATTATTTACAATAAGCAAGATAAAAAAACAGTATAAGCACCCATCAAGAGATGAATGGACATACACATAGGATGGAATATTATGGCCATAAAAAAGGATGAAATCTTGCCTTTTGCAACAACATGGATGGATGTAGAGGGTACTCTGCTAAGTGCAATAAGCCACAGAAAGACAAATACCATATAATTTCACATCTATGTGAAATCTAAAAACAAACAAACTAACAAAACAAAACAAAACAGAAACAGACTCATAAATACAGAGAACTGGTGGCTGCCAGAGAGTAAGAGGAGATTCTCGAACGGGAAAAACAGGTGAAGAAGATTAAGAGATAGATGCTCCCAGTCATAAAATATGTATGTTGCAGGGATACAAAGTGCAGCATAAGGAACACAGTTAATAATATTGTAATAACTTTTTATGGTGACAGATTGTAACTAGACTTATTGTGATGATAATTTTATAATGTTTATAAACATCAAATCACTATGCTGTACACCTAAAACCAGTATAATATTGTATTTCAACTATACTTCAATTAAAAAAAATACTATAGCAGTCAAAAAAAATGGAATTCTACATCCGGCAATCTGACCCTATATTAAGTTGTACCCACCAATTCTACAGAACACCTCCCATATTTCCTATGAAAAGAGAAACTAGAAAACTAAAAGAGTAATCAACATACAACTTAAACCTAAAAGGCAGCACTGAAATAAAAAACAAAATTGTAAAGTCTTTAGGGAAAATCTACCAGAATTAAGTGAATTTAGCAGCATTGCAGAATACAAGATTGATAACCGAGATGTAACTCAATTTCTTAATACTAGTAACAAGTAATTAGAGACTTAACTTTTAAATAATACCATTTACAATAGCATTAAACATGGGGGGGGAACCACAAAATAAATAAGTGTTAAGTCTGACAAAGGATGTGTAAGACCTGTACACTAAAAACTAAAAACTGCTGCTGAAAGAAATTAAAGATCTAAATTAAAGACCTAAATAATTGGAGACGTATGTATTCATAAGGCAAAAAACCCAATATTGTTATATCAATTCTCTCCAAATTGATCCACATTAGTTATTTTTCTTTTTTTTACTTTAAATTTATTTTATTTTTTCAGTGTTCCAAGATTCATTGCCCATGCCTCACACCTAGTGCTCCATGCAATAGGTGCCCTCAGTACCCACCACCAGGCTCTCTCATCCCCCCATCCCCTCCCTCCAAGTCCCTCAGTTTGTTTCTGTGTCCAAAGTCTCTTATGTTTCGTTTCTCTCCCCAAATTACCCTACTTCCCATTTCCTTTCCTTCTCTTACTGTCCTCTATATTACCCCTTATGCCAGATTTTCTTAAACCATCAGTAGATCCAGCAACAATCAACTCTGCTAAAATATGGCAGTGCGCCTTTCAAAGGGCAGCTGATCACTCTTTTTACTTAAGGGGATTTCTTTTTTTTTTTACTTTAAATTTACTTTATTTTTTCAGTGTTCCAAGATTCATTGCCCATGCTCCACACCCAGTGCTCCATGCAATAGGTGTCCTCACTACCCAACACCAGGCTCTCCCATCCCCCCACTCCCTCCCTCCAAATTTTCAACCAGGGGTGACTTTGTTTCCCCAGGGGATGTTTGCAATGCCTGGAACCATTATTAGTTATTGTAATTTGTGATCAGGGAATAATTTTGCTCTCTAGTGGGTAAAGGCCAGGGATGATACTAAACACCCTACAATGCAGAGAACACCCCCATAACATACGGTTATCCAGCATGAAATGTCAACAAAGCCAGTGACAAGATTGACAAATACTGGCCTATAGATTTAATGCAATTCCAATAAAAATCCCAACAGGTATTATTGTAAAACTGAAACACTAATTCTAAAATTTACATGAAAATTCAAAGGATATAGAAGAGGCAAGGCAATTTGGAAAAATAAGATCAAAGTTGGAGGACTAACATAACCTGATTTCAAGGTATAATAGAAAAGTTACAGTATGTTGAGAGAGAATTCTCCATGAATTTCTGCATAGTCTGGGCTTTCTTATCAAGCAGCACTGGAACACCCAGTTTAAGTGTTAATGCCTTGAAAGGTAGAAAGAATGTATGGCTCGGGACAGACATAGAGACTTAGCTCGCATATAGCCATTTTCTTATACTCCAGTGTATTGAACCTAGCAAATTTTCCTTTCCTTCGCAGGGATTTGTTTACATTGCAGGGTAAGGGTCTGCCCTCTTCTCTCTCTCTCTCTCTCTCTCTCTCTCTGAAAGGGAAAAAGTGCCAACCATCCTTGAACTCACAGTTCCTCCCCAGTTGGGCAATGCCACTGCACCCACAGGTGAACGATTGGCACTCATCATGTTTCCCCCAAGGGAATTAATGCAAGATGCACTGTGAACAATAAAATGTTTGTTCTCTGATACAGAGACCTTATTTCCTGTCAGAACACCCGCGCGCACGCGCGCGCACACACACACACACACACACACACACACACACAATAGACCAATGGAGCATTGCAGAAACAGCCCCACACATATAGGCATAAAAAAAACTTTGACAATTGTGCAAAGGCAATTCCACAAAGGATAGTCTTTTCAACAAATGTTGATGGAAAAACTAGACATCAAAAACAAAAAAAAAAAAAAGAAAGAAAGAAGAACTAGATATCCCCACAGAAAAAAATGAAACAAACTTGAATCCATTATCTCTAACTACATACAGGAGTTAATTTCAAGTGAATCACAGACCTAAATATAAAACTGAAACCCGTAAAATTTGCAGGAGAAAAATCTTCATGACCTTGGATAAGGCAAAGGTTTCTTAGATTAAGACACCAAAAGCACAATCTATAAAATAAAAAAAATCGAAAGACCGGACTTCATAAAAATTTTACACCTCTTGGGGCACCTGTGTGGCTCAGTCAGTTAAGTGTCTGCCTTCAGCTGAGGTTATGATTCCAATGTCCTGGGATCAAGCCCCACATCTGGCTCCCTGCTCAGTAGGGAGTCTGCTTCTCCCTCTCCCTCTGCTACTTCTCCTACTTGTGTTCTCTTGCTCTCTCTCTGTCAAATAAATAAAATGGTTTTTTTTTAAGATTTTTATTTATTTGATAGAGAGAAACACAGCCAGAGAGGGAACACAAGCAGGGGGAGTGAGAGAGGGAGAAGCAGGCTTCCAGCCGAGCAGGGAGCCCGATGTGGGACTCAATCCCGGGTCTCTGGGATCATGATCTGAGCTGAAGTCAGTCGCTTAACCGACTGAGCCACCCAGGTGCCCCTATACCTCTTATTTTTTTAAAAACACCAAGACATCATTAAAAGAATGAAAAGCAAAGCAACACAATGGGAGAAGATATTTGCAAAGTGTACATTTCTTTTTTTTCTTTTTTTAAAGATTTTATTTATTTGACAGAGAGAAACACAAAGAGAGAGGGAACACAAGCAGGAGCAATGAGAGAGGGAAAAGCAGGCTTCCCACTGAGGAGGAAGCCCGATGTAGGGCTCAATCCCGGGACTCCAGGATCATGACCTGAGCCAAAGGCAGACGCTTAATGACTGAGCTACACAGGTGCCCCGCAAGTATACATTTCATACAGGATCTGTACTTAGAACATATAAAGAACCCTCAAAATGTTGATAAAAACAGTAATGTCACCAAAAAAATGGCAGCATCAGGACTAGTGAATAGTCTCTCTGCTATAAAAGAACTGAGAACATTGGCCCAAAAAAGTCAGAATTGACTTTTTTCAGAACTCTAGAAATAAACAAAAGACTTGCAGCAATCTAATGAGTGTTTATTAAATAAAAATGGCTGTATCTCAGTAAAAACAGAGGGCTTTCTGACATTTTAACTTTGCCCTATTCCCATGCCACTTTCCATTTTCTGCTGCAGCCTTGAAAACCAACAGCTCATAATCATGATGCATACCAGCAACCTGACAAAACACAGCTGAAGTTCCTTCAAAGTCACATTCTGGGAGAACTGCCATTATTTGACCTGTCTGGTAGTTCTCTAAAAGAGCTCACTCAGAAGACTCTCTTTATTTGACCTGACTCAGAATTTTTGCTCAGTATGAAGTCTTTTTCCTGGGGATATTTGTGGAAAACAATTGACAACAATTGTTAACAATCACAGCTGCTAGAAGCAATGGATAACAAAGGGGCAAAAAATGGGCTGAACAAGAAGCTTAAAAAAATAAAAAGCCATGGAAGAAAAAGGAGAGAGAGAGAGAGAGAGAGAGAGAGAGAGGAGAGAAAAAGAAAAAGAAAAAGAAAAAGAAAAAGGAAAGAAAAGAAAAGGAAAGAAAAGAAAAGAGAAGAGAAGAGAAGAGAAGAGATAAAGCCAAAAAACAAGAGGGCTCTACAGGGCTTTTGAAAATGAGCATACACACAGTGCTTGGCATGTGAATACCCTTTTGCATGCTCAGGAAAGGGCTAAGTTCTCATCTCTTACTGACCTTGAGATTCTGTGCAAGCAGAAAGTGAAGGCTAAGGAGGAATCGTAAACTAACTGGCTGAGTGTTGAAAGCATGCCCCCAAATGCGCACACACAGCCCTTCCGTAAAGACTTCTGAAAATCTAATTGATTCTAGGCATTTAGGAAGTTTCTGTCTGATTGATAGTTGACCTCAAAACAAACCGTGCAGAGAATTCAGTAGCCATACATGACAAAAAATACAAACTTTATAGAATTAATTTATAAGTGGTATTAAACAAGCAACAACAAATAGCAATAATAACAAACACTGCAGAAAGGGAACAATCAAATTTCCAGAGTGGCCACATTATATTACTTAAAATATCCAATTTTCAACAAAAGATTATGAGGCATGCAAGGAAGCAAGAAAATATGGCCCATATAAAAGGGAAAAGAAAGCTATCAAAAGAAACTCCCGAGGAAGTTTGGATGTTGGGATATACTAGATAAAGACTTCAAATAAGGTATTTCAAATATGCCCAAAAAATATTGTCTCACCAAAGAGAGGATCAAGTAAAGAGACAGAAATTATTTTTAAGTGAAAATTCTGTAGTTAGAAAAAGTATAGTAACTAAAATAAAGCACTTATATAAGAGCTCAACTGCAGATGTGAGCAGGCAAAGGAAGAATGAGTGAACTTACAGATAGGTTAAGATCAGTCTGAGAGAAGAAAAAAGAATGAAAAATATAAACAGAGGCTCAGACTCAAAAATCTATAAGATCCTATAAAGCATACCAATATATAACATAATGGGAACCTCAGAAGGAAAGGACAGAGAAAGAGGCAGAAAGAATATTCGAGGAACTAATGGTGAAAACTTTCATGAAAATCATTAACTATGAGGTGTAGCAATCTAAGAAGTTCAACAAACTCCAGTTAGGATGATCTCAAATACATGCATACACAAAGCATAAAAAATTGCTGAAAGACAAAGAGAATCTTGAAAACAGCAAGAAAGAAGCAATTCAACATGTACAAGGGATTCTCAGTAAGACTAACAATTGATTTACCATGAGAAGGCAGTGGAAAGGGGGCACCTGGGTAGCTCAGTCATTAAGCTTCTGCTCTCAGCTCAGGTCACAATCCCAGAGTCCCGGAATCAAGCCACGTACTGGGCTCCCTGCTTGGTGGGAAGCCTGCTTCTATCTCACTCTCCCTGCTTTGTTCCCTCTCTAGCTGTGTTTCTCTCTGTCAAATAAATAAAATCTTTTTTTAAAAAAAGAAGGTAGTGAAAAGACACATTCAAAGTGCTGAAAGAAAGACTCTCAACCAAGTATTTTATATCAAAAAAATTATCCTTCAGAAAGAAGAAATTAAGATGCTCCCAGGTAAACTAAGACTGAGATAATTTATCACTAGCAGACTTGCCCTGCAAGATATACTGAAAGGAATCTGTTAGGCTGAAATGAAAGAATACTAGGTAACTGAAATCCACATGAAGGGAAAAAAAAGAGCACCAAGATGGTAAGTATGAACGATAATATAAATGTATTTTTTGGCCGGGAATTCTTTTCTTCTACCTTCTGATTTAAAAGGCATCTACATGGCACCTGAGTGGCTCAGTTGGTAAAGTGTCTGCGTTTGTCTCAGGTCTTGATCTTGGGGTCCTGGGATCAGGTCCCACATTAGCCTCCCTGCTCAGCAGGGAGTCTTCTCCCTCTCCTCCTTGTACTCCTCCCCCTGCTTGTGCTTCCTCTCTCTCTTGCTCTCTCTCACTCTCAACTAAATAAATAAAATCTTTTAAAAAAATAAAAAATACATCTGCATAAAAAATAATTATATATCTATGTTGATCGAGAATACAATGTTTGAAGACAAAATTTATCTAATACCAGCACAAAGGATGGGTAAGGAATGGAGATACATATAAGCAAAAAGTTTGCATACTGGTGCAATTAAGTGTTTTAATTTGAAGTATTTATTATAAATTATTACATTAATGTTAATCACCAGGGAAACCACCATACACTACCTCAAACATGTAGTAAAAGAAAAGACAAGAAAATAAAATAATATACTGAAAAATATGTATTTAACCGAAATAAGGCAGTAATGTATGAATAGTGGAAGAAGACATAAGACATACAGAAAACAAATAGAAAAATTGCAGATATAAATGCTACTTGTAATTATATTAAATGTCAATGGATTAAACACTGACATTCAGTGTTTATTCAAGTTTTAAAAGGCAGAGCTTTATAGAATGGATTTTTCTGGGGTCACTGCTACCCTTTTGAGTATTTTGTTCTCTCATTCATCTATTTTTATCTGGATAAATGACGAGGTGGAAAAAGTTACCTCGGGGGAAAAAAAACAAGAGGCAGTACTGACAGCTAGGGATCTAATCAATAGGGACATTAGTAATATGTCAGAACTAGAGTTCAGAATGACAATTATCAAGGTGCTAGCTGGGCTCGAAAAAAAGCACGGAAGATACTAGGGAATCCCTTTCTAGAAAAATAAAATCCCTCTCTGGAGAAATGAAAGAACTAAAATCTCACCAAGTTGAAATCAAAAAAGCTATTAATGAGGTGCAATCAAACACGGAGGCTCTTACTGCTAGGATAAATGAGGCAGAAGAGAGAATTAGTTCTATAGAAAACCAAATGATGGAGAACAAAGAAGCTGAGAAAAAGAGAAACAACTACTGGACCATGAGGGGAGAATTCGAGAGGTAAGTGATACCATAAGATGAAACAATATTAGAATAATTGGAATCCCAGAATAAGGAGAGAGGGGGACAGAAAACATATTGGAGAAAATAATAGCAGAGAATTTCCCTAATTTGGCAAAGGGAACAAGCATCAAAATCCAGCAGGCACAGAGAACCCCCCCTCAAAATCAATAAAAATAGATCCACACCCCAGTATCTAATAGTAAAACTTACAAGTCTCAGTGACAAAGATAAAATCCTGCAAGCAGCTCAGGACAAGAGGTCTGTTACATACAATGGGAGAAATATTAAATTGGCAGTGGACCTATCCACAGAGACCTGGCAGGCCAGAAAGGACTCTGAATATATTCAGAGCAATATGCAGCCAAGGATACCCTATCAATCTAGGTTGTCATTGAAAATAGAAGGAGAGATAAAAAGTTTCTAGGAAAAACAAATAGTAAGAGAAATTGCAAACACCAAACCAGCCCTATAAGAAATATTGAAGGGGTCCTCTAAGCAAAGAGAGCCTAAAAATAACAGACCAGAAAGGAACAGGGACAATATACAATAACAGTCACCTTACAGGCAATACAATGGCACTAAATTCCTATCTTTCAATAGTTACCCTGAAAACAAATGGGCTAAATGCCCCAATCAAAAGACACAGGGCATCAGAACAGATGAAAAAAACAAGACCCATCAATATGCTCTCTGCAAGAAATTCACTTTACACCCAAAGACACCTCCAGATTTAAAGTGAGGGGTTGGAAAATCATTTACCATGCTAACAGACATCAAAAGAAAGCTGGGATGACAAGCCTTATATCAGACAAATTAGATTTTAAGCCAAAACTATAATAAGAGATATAACACTATATATTATATAATATATACTATATATACTATATAGTATATATAGTAATACTATACATATATATGACTATAATAAGGACATATCATACTTAAAAGGTCTGTTCAACAAGAAGATCTAATAATTTTAAATATCCATGTCCCTAACATGGGAGCACCCAATTATATAAACCAATTAATAATTAAAGCAAAGAAACACATCAACAATAATACAATAACAGTAGGGGACTTAAACCGCATTGTCATTGCAATGGACAGATCATCTAAGCAAAAGATCAACAAGGAAATAAAGGCTTTAAATGACACACTGGATCAGATGGACATCACAGATATATTCAGAACATTCTATTCCAAAGCAACAGAATACACATTCTTCTCTAGTGCACATAGAACGTTCTCCAGGATAGATCACATCCTGGGTCACAAATCAGGTCTCAACCAGTACCAAAAGAGTGGGATCGTTCCCTGCATATTTTCAGACCACAATGCTTTGAGACTAGAACTTAATGACAAGAGGAAAGTTGGAAAGAACTAAAATACATGGAGGTTAAAGAACATCCTACTAAAGAATGAATGGATCAACCAGGAAATTAAAGAAGAACTAATAAATATTCATGGAAACAAATAAAAATGAAAACACAGCTGTTCAAAAACTTTGGGACACAGCAAAGGCGGTCCTGAGAGGAAAGCAGATAGCAATACAACCTTTCTCAAGAAACAAGAAAGGTCTCAAGAATGCAACTTAACCCCAGAATAAAGAAGCTGGAGAAAGAACAGCAAAGAAAGCCTAAATTCAGCAGGAGAAGAGAAATAATAAAGAGCAGAGCAGAAATCAATGAACTAGAAACCACAAGAAAAGTAGAACAAATCAACAAAACTAGTTGCTGGTTCTTTGAAAGAATTAACAAGATTGATAAACCTCAGGCCAGACTTATCAAAAAGAAAAGAAAAAGGACCCAAAGTAATCAAATCATGAATAAAAGATCATAACAAACACCAAAGAAATACAAACAATTAAAAGAACATATTATGAGTAATTATACACCAGCAAATTTGATAATCTGGAAGAAATGAATGCATTCCTAGAAACATATGAACTACCAAAATTGAACCAGGAAGAAATAGAAAACCTGAACAGATCCATAACCAGTAAGGAGATTGAAGAAGTCATCAAAAATCTCCCAAAAAACAAGAGCCCAGGTCCAGAGAGCTTCCCAGAAGAATTTTACCAAACATTTAAAGAAGAATGAAAACCTATTCTCCTGAAACTGTTCCAAAAAAAATAGAAATGGAAGGAAAACTTCCAGACTCATTTTATGAGGCCAGCCTTACCTTGATCCTCAAACCAGAAAGACTCCATCAAAAAGGAGAATTACAGATCAATATCCTTAATGAACACAGATGCAAAAATTCTCACCAAAATACTACCCAATAGGATCCAACAGTACATTAAAAGGATTATTCACCAAGACTAAGTGGGATTTATTCCTGGGCTGCAAGGTTGGTTCAACATCCACAAATCAATCGAAGTGATACAGTACATTAATAAAAGAAAGAACAAGAACCATATGATACTCTCAATAGATGCTGAAAAAGCATATAACAAAGTACAACATCCTTTCTTGATCAAAACTCTTCACAGTGTAGGGATAGAGGGCATATACCTCAATATCATAAAAGCCATCGATGAAAAAAACACAGCAAGTCAAGTATCACATGGTTTCACTTACTTGTGGTGCATAAGAGTAATACAGAGGACAGTAGGAGAAGGAAAGGAAATGGGAAGTAGGGTAATTCAGGGACAGAAATGAAACATGAGAGACTTTGGACTCAGAAACAAACTGAGGAACTTGGAGGGGAGAGAGTGAGAGGATGGGAGAGCCTGGTGGTGGGTACTGAGGGTATGGAGCACTGGGTGTGGGGCATAAACAATGAATCTTGGAACACTGAAAAAATAAAATAAATTTAAAGTCAATAAATACATACATACATACATACATACATACATACATACATATATAAATAAAAGGGCTGGGGGATAGAGGAAAAAAAAAAAAGCAGACATCATTCTCAATGGGGAAAAACTGAGAGCTTTTCCCCTAAGGTCAGGAACATGAAAGTACTGTCCACTATCACCATTGCTATTCAACATAGCACTAGAAGTCTTAGCCTTGGCAATCAGACTACAAAAAGAAATAAAAGGCATCCGAATCGGCAAAGAAGTCAAACCCTCACTCTTTGCAGATGATACAATGTTTTATGTGAAAAAAAAACAAAAAATTCCACTCCAAAACCACTAGAACTCCTGCAGAATTTCAAGTAAAGTGTCAGGATATAAAATCAATGCACAGAAATCATTTGCATATCTATATACCAACAGCAAGACAGAATAAAGAGAAACTAAGGAGTCGATCCCATTTACAACTGCACCTAAAACCATAAGATACCTAGGAATAATCCTAACCAAAGAGGCAAAGAATCTGTACTCAGAAAACTATAAAGTACTCATGAAAGAAATTGAGGAAGACACAAAAGAATGGAAAAACATTCCATGCTCATGGATTGGAAGAACAAATATTGTGAAAATGTCTATGCTATCTAAAGCAATCTACACATTTAATGCAACCCCTATCAAAATACCATCAATTCTTTTTCAAGGAAATGGAATAAATAATCCTAAAATTTATATGGAACCAGAAAAGACCCCAAATAGCCATAGGAATATTGAAAAAGACAATCAAAGTTGGCGGCATCACAATTCCCAACTTCAAGCTCTATTACAAAGCTGTAACCATCAAGACAGTATGGTACTGGCACAAGAACAGACACATAGATCAATGGAACAGAATATACAGCCCAGAAATGGACCCTCAACTCTATGGTCAACTAATCTTCAACAAAGTAAGAAAGAACGTCCAGTGGAAAAAAAGACAGTCTCTTCAACAAATGGTGTTGGGAAAATTGGGCAGCCACATGCAGAAGAACGAAACTGGACCATTTCCTTACATAATACACAAAAAAACAGACTCAAAACGGATGAAAGACCTCATTGTGAGAAAGGAATCGATCAAAGTCCTTAAGGAGAACACAGGCAGCAACCTCTTCAACCTCAGCCACAGCAACTTCTTCCTAGAAACATCGCCAAAGGCAAGGGAAACAAGAGCAAAAATGAACTACTGGGACTTGATCAAGATAAAAAGCTTTTGGATAGCAAAGACACAGTCAACAAAACCAAAAGACAACTGATAGAATAGGAGAAGATATTTGCAAATGATATATCAGATAAAGGGCTAGTATCCAAAATCTATAAAGAACTTATCAAACTCAACACCCAAAGAACAAATAATCCAATCAAGAAGTAGGCAGAAGACATGACAGACATTTCTCCAAAGAAGACAGTCAAATGGCCAACAGACACATGAAAAAGTCCTCAACATCCCTCAGCATCAGGAAAATACAAATCAAAACCACAGTGAGAAGCCACTTCACACCAGCCAGAATGGCTAAAATTAACAAGTCAGGAAATGACAGATGTTAGTGAGGATGTGGGGAAGGGGAATCCTCCACACTGTTCATGGAAATGAAAGCTGGTGTAGCCACTCTGGAAAAAAATATGGAGGTTCCTCAAAAAGTTGAAAATATAACTACTCTACAACCTAGCAATTGCACTACTGGGTATTTACCCCAAAGATAAAAATATAGTGGTTTGAAGGGGCATATGCACCTGAATGTTTATAGCAGCAATGTCCACAATAACCAAACTGTGGAAAGAACCTAGATGTTCATCAAGAGATGAATGGATAAAGAAGATGTGGAGTGTGTGTGTGTATAGATACATATACAATGGCATACTATGCAGCCATAAAAAAGAATGAAATCTTGCCATTTGCAATGACATGGATGGAACTGGGGGGTATAATGCTGAGTGAAATAAGTCAATCAGAGAAAGACAATTATCATATGATCTCTCTCATATGAAGAATTTGAGTAGCAGGGCAGGGGGGCAGGGGGGTAGGGAGAGAAAAAATGAAACAAAATGGGACTGGGGAGGGAGACAAACCATAAGAGACTCTTAATCTCAGGAAACAAACTGAGGGTTGCTGGGGGTAGGGGAGGGATAGGGTGGCTGGGTTATAGATACTGGGGAGGGTATGCACTATGGTGATTGCTGTGAACTGTGTAAGACTAATAATTCACAGACATGTACCCCTGAAGCAAATAAGACATTACATGTTAATAAAAAATATATATAATAAAAAATACCAATAAAAAACAGGGAGAGCAAACCATATGAATGTCTTGATAGATACAATAAACACATTTAAAAGCTCCTACACTCCTTCATGATTATAAAAAAAAAAAAACCTCAAATAGAAAGAAATAGAAAAACCACTCAGAAATAAAAAAGAAACTTCTTTAATCTAATAAAGTGCATCTACAAAGAACACAGAGCTTACTCAAAGCTTTCTGCCTTAAGATTAAGAACAAAACAAGAATGTCTGCTCTCATCACTTACTTCTTTTTATTCAACATTGTACTGGCCAGGACAATTAGTCAGGAAAATGAAATAAAAAGTATCCAGGTTGGAAAAGAATTAAAACTCTATTTGCAGATGACATGATCTTCTAGATATAAAATCCTAAGGAACTTACAAAAATACTACTAGACTTAATAAATAAGGTCAGCCAGATTTCAAAATACAAAATTGATATTAAAAAATTTCTGTGAATGTACAATAAAAATTCAAACATAAGTTTAAGAAACCTCATTTATGGGCGCCTGGGTGGATCAGTGGGTTAAAGCCTCTGTCTTCGGGCTCAGGTCATGATTTTAGGGTCCTGGGATAGAGGCCCATACCAGGGTCTCTGCTCGGCAGGGAGCTTGCTTCCTTCTCTCTCTGCCTACTTGTGATCTCTCTCTCTGTGTCAAATAAATAAATAAATAAATCTTAAAAAAAAAAAGAAAACTCCATTTACAATAGCATAAAAAAAATAGGAATAAACTTAATAAAAAAGATACAAGACTTGCACACTGAAACTATAAAACATCATGTTTTATTGCTTTACATAATTTGTTGCATATAGTTGTTGCATAGACACATATAGTATATACAGTATATAATACACATTAATTTAAAACTGATAATTTTATAATTAATCTAGTAATTACAATTAATTACATATGTAATGTAATAATTTAATAAATAGTTTCTTGTTTTATACAAATTAAGACAAATTAAAGAAACGTCAAAATAAATGGAAGGATATCCCAGGTTTCTGGACTAAAGGATTTAATATTGCTTAGATGGCAATATTCCTCAAATTGATCTACAAATTCAACATACGCTCAACAAGATTTTTTATAAACATGGACAGCATGGATTCTACAATTTTTATAGAAATGCTAAAATTGGGCACCTGGGTGGCTCAGTGGGTTAAGCCTCTGCCTTTGGCTCAGGTCATGATCTCAGCGTCCTAGGATCGAGGCCCACATCAGGCTCTCTGCTCAGCAGGGAGCCTGCTTCCTCCTCTCTCTGCTTGCCTCTCTGCCTACTTGTGATCTTGCTCTCTGTCAAATAAATAAATAAAATCTTTTTTTAAAAAAAAGATGTTAAAATTAAAAAAAAAAAAAAGAAATGCGAGGGATCAGAATAGCAAGATTCCGACTTTCTGCTTTCAGAACTTACTATAAAGCTACAGTAATTAACAGGATGGTTCTGGCATAAGGACAGATATACAGATCAATGGAAAAGGACTAAGAGCCCAACACTAAACTTATGTTTATGGTCAATTAATTTCAACAAGAATGCCAAGAAAACTCAAGGTGGAAAAATAGCCTTTCCAACAAACAATGCTGGGATAAGTGGGTAATTAATGCAAAAGAAACAAAACTGAACCTGACAGCATATAAAAAACTTGTGTTAAAACTTCTGTTCTT
>PITA01027269.1:0-21223 GCA_004023965.1 Spilogale gracilis | reverse complement strand
GCTCTCCCTCCTTTTCCTTCCATCTCCCTCCCGCTCTCTTCCACCGTCTCTCTCACACACACATTCTCATTCCCCTCTCGTGGTAGCCGAGGCCGGGCGTTCCCAATCTCCCTCCCCCACCCCTCCAGCCAGTTCTTAAAGGAGCAGGCCAGCAATCTTGGAAGGCGGGAGAAATAGTGAAAACTAAATTGTGTGTGTGTGTCCATGCAGCAGTGTCTGTGTGCGCCCGTATGTATGTGTTGGCTGTCTGCTGTGTGTCAGAAAGCCTGTATGTCTTGAGTGTGCTGCTATTTCTGCTTCTGTCTCCACCTCTGTGTCACCGTTATGGGGCGTGTGTCTCTGGATATTTACCTATGTGGTGTGTGTGGGATTATATCTCAGTAAGTCTCTGTGTGTGTCTCTGAATGTATTGCTCTGTGATTCTCTGGCTCCGTGAGGCTCTCTGTCTCAGACTGTGGGACTACATGAGGATCTCCGTGGGTTTGGACTATCTGTCTCTGTGAGCGAATAGAATATCGCCGTGTCTGTTGGGAGCCTGGCTTGGTCTGTCTGTCTGTCTGTCTGTCTCTCTCTCTCTCCCTTTTTTGAGTCTTTGTGACTTTACCTCCACAAGTCTCTGAGTGTGTGTTCCTTGCATTCTGTTGTTTATTTTACACTGACTGAGCCTCAACAATTCCTGGGGTTCAGAGCCGTCTCTGCCTCAGTTCTGGTCCTTGGTGTGAATTAGAGATAGCCCACAGAAAAGACCAAGGCTTATGAATTCTCAAACAGTGAGGGCTGAGGAGAAATGCACAGGAGGGGCCCGGGAGGCTCTGGGGACTCTGGTGAGTGGCCATCCTGCCCTCCCCCTCAACCCTGGTTGACCCCTCAAGGGGTCTCCATGTGGGGCTGCTATGCCAATCTGCCTTGGAACCCCAGAGTGAGGTTAACAATCTTACTATACTCTCCTGGTGTGGGAGGTCCCTGTGTGGGGTTAGCAGTTCCAGGGGTCTAGAGAGTTCACTGTTCCAGTCCAGCCCTGCGTGATCAGGGACCTGAGCTCCGTTTCCCATGTTCCCCACCCCCTGCGACCACATGCTACTCTGGCCCCGGGCTGAGCCCCCGGTGAGCTCCACTGGCTGAGGAGTTGGAGTTGGGGACTGGAAACGTGCAGTGGCAACAACCATCACTGGACTGGGTCAGTCCCCTAGGATTTTCCAGCCACGGCCAGGCACACAGCCAGGGTCTGAGCGGCAGTGGAGATCATCGGCGTGGCGTGTCCCCAAAACCCTGGGCATGGGAGACTCCTCTCCTACCTGTGGGAGAATCAGCCCGTGCCCAGCTGGGACCCCCAAAGCCTCCCCCCAACCCTACTCCAGAGCCCTCCCCAACCACCTTAGATGACGCCTACTTCCCTCTTTCCACAGGCCTGTCTGGCCCTGAGGGAGTCCCCATTCTGAAGCTGTGGTGCTTGGACGACCTCTCTGCGTTGCCGGGCACCTGTAGGTGTCCCTCCAGATCTCAGTCTTGAGATTCAAGTCAGTGTGGCCATGAAGGGGCTGCCTGTCGGGCTGATGCTGTGACCCTGGAGTCTGCCTTTCCTGACAGTCCCCCTGCCCAGAACATGTGGCTGCGGCTTGGCCCGCCCTCGCTGTCCCTGAGCCCCAAGTCCACGGTTGGCCGGAGCCTGTGCCTCACCCTGTGGTTCCTCAGCTTGGTGCTGAGGGCCAGTACCCAGGCCCCAGCGCCCACAGTCAATACTCACTTTGGGAAGCTAAGGGGTGCCCGGGTGCCACTGCCCAGTGAGATCCTGGGGCCGGTGGACCAGTACCTGGGGGTGCCCTACGCGGCTCCCCCCGTCGGCGAGAAACGCTTCCTGCCCCCTGAGCCACCCCCATCCTGGTCGGGCATCCGGAACGCCACGCACTTTCCCCCAGTGTGCCCTCAGAACATCCACACAGCCGTGCCTGAAGTCATGCTGCCCGTCTGGTTCACTGCCAACTTGGATATTGTCGCTACTTACATCCAGGAGCCCAACGAAGACTGCCTCTACCTGAATGTCTATGTGCCAACGGAGGATGGTGAGTGCTGAGGCCAGGCGCTGTGCCCTCCCCGCCTCCCTCCTCCCCCACCCCGTGGGGTCCGTGGCTTGCATGTGGTTGTGCCCTGCTGCATGCCTGTCTGTCTGTGAAGATGCTTCTAACCATCACTCTGCTTGGCCTCCCCCACTTCCTCCTCCCTGTTCTCCCCTCGCCCAGCATTGTCTGAGCTCCCATGTGTGAGTGACACTGTTCCCAGGAGGGGCCTGGCCAGGCCTGAGGGCTTTGACAGGTCTAGGGCCAGAGTGCTGGATGGGGGTTCCCTGGGGGAGTATGGGGCACTGCCGGCAACTGCCCGCGGGAGGATGCTGGCTCCACCAGGCCCCTCTGTTGCCATTCCACCTGCTTTGAAAGGTGGTAGGTGTGTGTGGCCAAGGGAGCTGGGTGCGTGTGGGGGGCGGGGGGGCCAGCCTGGTGGGCATCACTTAGGTGCCTCCTCTTTGGCTAACGGCTGCCTCCTCCCGCGGGGCTCACACTAAGGTAAGTGACAGAAACAAGGAGATGGTGGGACAGGCTCTCTGCCATGTGCTGCCTGCAGAGCAGCTCTTGGGGCCTGGGGGGGTGGGGGGTGCATGCCCCTGGGCAGAGGCCTCCTGTTATTTTTTAGTTTTTTATTCATTTTACAGTAAAGCGGATTTCCAAGGAATGCGCCCGAAAGCCCAACAAGAAAATTTGTAGGAAAGGAGGTAGGTAGCGAGCCGGCGGGGAGGGAGAGAGAGAGAGAGGGAGGGCTGCCTGCCCACCTGCCCTTGCCCCTGAGGACCCAGCTTTCCTTTGAGTAGCCTAGGCTCAGGGGGCGGTCAGTGAGCAGGCCTAAGCTCCACCTTAGCCACGGGCCCTGGCTGCTCTTCAGGGAGGATTTGGTGGCCTTAGGCAGGTTCAGAGCAGAAGCTGCAGCAATCCCATTTCTTCGGATCTTCCCAGCCCCAGATTCCACCCTAACACGTGTGCCAAAGACAGAGCCCGTGGTTCTCTCTTGAGCCACCTCTAGGGGTGGGGTTGCCGGGGGAGGGTAGTCTCTAGGCACCCAGGCTGAAGCCAGAGGCTCTGCCCTCTTCTGGGGGGGGGGCTACCAGCTCACCCCTCTGTACTCTTTCCTGGATGCAAAGTCTAGACTCAATTCTCCGGCCCTGAAGTTTAGATGCAAGTCACCTTGCCAACTGTCCCCTGCCACACACCCCCCCCGCCTGAGCATAGCTGTGACCCCATCCCACCCCCCCCCAGGTTAGTCCCATGGCAGACCTTGGGGGTCTCTGGGAACCATGGACTCAAAAAGGAGACACGAGATCCTAAATTTTACATTTACCCAGAAATATGCTTCCCCTGTAGAAATAATTCTTCCTGTTGAAATCCTGCAAAGCGCTTTCATTCTTAGCTCTAAAATCCTCCCGGTGTCTCTGGAAGCTTGTAAGGCAGGAATCAGTTTCCCAATTTTACGGATGAGGAAACAGGCCCGAGGGGAGTGACTTGCTGCTGCTCGAGGCCCTGTCCCTGGTCTGTGGCAGAGCTGGGACCCAAACCCGGGTCTCTTGACCCTCGGGGCCGTGTTCTTTCCACTGTAGCACAGGAGGCAGCTCTGTCTGGTCATTTCCAAGTCCCCGGCTCTAAAAACAATGGTGAAACAGCGAATGGGCTGGGCCAAATTGGAAACAGTAACAGCTTAAGGAACAGGTGGAAAAATCACAGCCTGATCCCTACAACCTTTTGGCAAGCTTGGAGTTTGTTTTCCTTTGAAATCCTAGGGTAGGGTTCCCTGCCTCCCCAGTGGGGTTGTCAGGATTCCTGGGCCAGGATGCTCTCCCCTGAGCAGGAATCTCTAGGGGGCAGATTCCTGGGAATCCACATGTTCGGTGTGTGTGTGTGTGTGTGTGTGTGTGTGTGTGTGTGTGTGCGTGTGTGTGCGCGCGCGCTAAGTGCTCTTGATGCACCCTGGAGCACGGAGTAGGGCCTGGGGCTCTCGGAACAGTGTTCAGCTACATCCCCACGTCCAGCCCAGGACCTCACACGCAGTAGGCAATCATCAAATACTTTTTCTGCACAAGTGAAGAAGCACTGCGGCTTTGCAAGAGGGCAGGGCTGGGAACCGCAAAGCCTGACTGAGCTCCAGGTCTCCTGCTAGCTCACAGTGAGACTTTGGGCAAGTCTTTTTCTGGAGGGGCCTCTGCTCCCACCTCTGAAGGCGATAGGGGGGACCATTCCGTCGTTAACATTCTACTAGTCTGTGAATGAATTCAGGAAGAGGGTCTCTAAACCTGCTCCTGTGGGTTACTTGCCTGGGTGGGGGGTGGGGAGGACAGGGAGAGAGGTTGACTGTGAATGTTAACCGTTTCCAAGGAGGAATGATCTCCCCAAGGTGCCAGTGAGAACCCAGGGCAGTCCAGTCCGAGAGTTTGGCTAGAGAGCTGACTTAGAAGCTCCAGTCAAATGCAAACATTTACCTATCAGGATTATTTACTGTGGGCTAGGCGCTGTTGGGCTGCAGAGGGCTAGGAGCTAGAGGCAAGATTTAGACCTAACCAAAGGCTTCATCACTGCTCCGATGAAGCTCCTATCCTAGGATTGAAACCCAGCCGGTTCGGCTAAGCCCCACAGGCCAAGCTGGGAAGCGAGTCCCAGACAGCGTGCGGGAGGGCATTTGGTCAATTCGCTGTTGAAATTAGTTCCCTCTCCAGGGCCCGCTGGCTATTTGGAATGGAATTTATAGACCCCCCGCTTCTTGGGGGAGAGACAGCCACAGAGTCGTTAGGCTTGTGGTGTGCATAGGGCCTGGCTGGGACCCTGTGGCAGCCTAGTGCTGGGGAGGGGAGGGGATGGTTCCTCAAGCTGGCCTGGGTGCCAGGCATGAACACAAGGAGCTGTTCAGTAAGCATTAAGCTGAATGAGCAAAGGTCTCTATCTGTGACAAATCATGGGGGGGGGCGGGGGAGGTTTGCGCTGGGAAACAATAGGGCCCCACCTCAAGTTGGAGGGAATGCATGTTTCAGGATGAGTAAGTCCCTTCTTCCTCTTGGAGGGCTGTCCTTCGTGGGGGTGATGATGCCTCATGCCCCACAGGGTTTCTGAGTGCAGTCCTGGCAGGTGTTAAGACGGTAAGGTGCCACTGGAAATTTGGGCCCCTAGAGGCCATTTCTGCCCCTGGGGAGGGGGCAGGGCTCTTGCCTGGTTGAAAAGCCGTTTTGTACTGTTCCAGTTTTGATTAATAGCCATAAGGGAGTTCAGTCACCAGAGCCCAGAGCAGCTGGGAAAGACGAGAGGGTAAGCCCCGGGGTGCTGGCAGAATGACCTCTGTCTCCTTGTTCTGCCCAGCTTCCAGGCAATAAGTCCTCTTTCTCCACAGCCATGCTCAAGATGCACTTCTCATCTCCTTAGCACAGGAAGGAGAGTTGGTGTCAGCTTACCCACAGGTCTTATGTGTCTCTCTTCTCTTCCTCTGGTCCCTTCTTTTCTCTCCTTCCCTTCCCTCCCCTCTCTCTACCCTATCCCCTACGCTCTACCTCTTTTCTCACTGATTTTTTTTCCTTCCCTCTCCCCCATCCCCAGAAAGGTGGCATGGTGCAGTGGAAAGACCATGGTCTTTGGAGTCGAGCAGACCTGGGTTTGAATCTTACCTCTAGTGCTTCCTAGCTGTGTGATCTTGAGCAAGTCACTTTACCTCTCTGAACCTCAGTTTCCCCATCAGTGAAACAGGAATAGAGACAGTACCTACCTCACTGGGGTGTGAGGATCAAACAGTATGGCAAAGGGTAGAGTGGCACACGGTAAATATTTGGTCTATGGTAGGAGCTGTTATCATTATTCCTCTCTCTCTCTCTTTCTCTCTCTCTCTCTCCATCTCTCTCATGTCCCTTTCTCCTTCTCCCATTCCTCCTTTCCCTCCCTCCCTCTCTGGCTCTCTCTAGATCTCAGAGCAGTGCTTGCTGCTCTTAGGCCAGGTTCCTGCTCACAGGAACCCCATTTGCCGTTAGCCAGAGCAGGGGGCCCCGATGAGGAAGACCAGAGGGAAAGCTTCATCTCCCATTTCCTCCTCTGGGAATCAGGGTCAGCTGAGGCCCAGCTTGAGCCTTCCCACCAGGCCCAGGTAGCTCAGGGCCGGGGGCACCAGGACCCGGCTCTGCCCCAATAGCCTGCATCTATATCCAACATTCTGACAATGCCACCTGTCACCCTCTGTGCCCACCCCTGCTCTCCAGCTCATTCTGCCTCTGTACACACGTGCAGCCCCTGCCACCCGGGAGAAATCCTTTCCGTGAGTGGGTCTCTGGCTCTCTGCCCTGGCCCATATGCTGCTCCCACCTTCCCAGCTGGGAAGGTAGTTGGTTGAGACGGGCTGTTGGGGACAGGGAGGCAGACAGGGACGCCTGCAACACCGTCATCCTGATGAAGGTCTGGGCCTCAGCCCACCCATTCCCTCGGTTCTTGCCATCCCTCCTGCCTGTCCTGGGCCCAAGCCCAGAGCTGGCTTGCTGGGCCACACTGCAGTCATGCTGTTTTTGAATTCTCTCTCTGTTTTGTTCTCTGTTCTGTGCTGTTGTGTCTCCCCGTGTCTGGTCCCCAGGATCCGGCGCTAAGAAACAGGGCGAGGACTTAGCGGATAATGACGGGGATGAAGATGAAGGTATTTGGGGGCTGCAGGGCGCGGCGGCTGGTGCATGGCACAGAGCCCCTCCCCTCTCGATGGGGAGAAGCCCCGTCTGTCTGTCTGTCCGTCCGTTGGTGTGTTTCTGTTCCTATATGAGGCTGTTGGGCTCTTCATCCATCTTTGGCCCAGCTGGTGATGGACAGGGTGATGGACACAGCTGGCTGGGGTGAGCAGGGGACCACCAGCAGAACCACAGGGAGGGCAGTCTCCTCGCCCCGGTCCCCTACCCCCGTCCTCAGTCCTACAGTACAGAAGCGGGCACTGGCAGAGCAGAGACAGCTTCCTCCCCCATCTTCTGTGGCTCAACGGGGCATCTGCCCCCACCGATCAGCAGGGAGAGTGGAGAGAAAGCAGGGCAGAGGGAGGGCAGTGAGAGGCACAAAGGAGACTGGATGGCAAGGACATATGTGGGTTTCATTGCGGAGACACCTGTGTTTTGCGGGGAGACCAGCTCCTGGGAGAGGGGCCCGACAGGACGTTGAGCTGAGGAGCGAGGCAGTGACAACCAAAAGGGCTGGAGATTGGCACTACCTAAACCACCCCCTACCCCCCCATCTCCTCCCAGAAAAAGAGACATGGCCTTGGGGCCACGGGCTGCAGCTGACTCAGGACAGGGCCAGGAAGGCTGTGGGCTGAAGTGCCAGGCTGAGGCCGGGATGCCAAGCCCAGTCAGTAGGTGGCATAAGATCGTTGCGTGATGATTGAACCAGTCTGCCTTCCTCCTTGGGAAAACAGGTTGTGTTTGCTTGGCAGCAGAGAGCATTCCCTTCTGTCTCCCTACCCTGGCCCTGCCCCTCCACCCGTGGAGGAGCCAAACAGCTGCGGGGGTGGGGAGGGTGGGGGGTGCCCACTGGTGGCTCGGAGGGCCGAGTGGGTAGCTCACAAACGAGGTGGCCACCGGGAGCCTTCTTGTGACTGCTCAGCCCCCGCCTGACTGCCGGCCGCTGCTGTGCTGACTAGGCTTGGGAGCAGCTGCTTGAAGGTCTCTCACTGAATGTCCTCTGGGGAGGCTCCACCTTCATCCTTATGCTCCTGGGGGTGGGGGGGAGGGGCGGCGAAGCAAGGTGTGTGTGGGGTCTCTCTCATTCTTAATTCTGCCCCTCTCCTCTCCCCCACCCCCAGTGCTTCCGGTTAAGTCTGCCTGATGCCCCCCCCCCCCGGGGGACAATGGGGTAAATGAGCACATGGCTGAGAAACCATGTCACTAAGGTTCCCTCCCCCCCATCGCTGCCATTCACTCCTTTCTACCCACAACCTTCCTTGTTTTCTCCTTGTGCCACCCCTTCTTCCCACCCCTCTTGTCTCTGTCTGCACTGGGGGGCCGGCTGCTGCCAATGCCGTATTTCCATGTAACTTGGTCTAGTCTTGGGGGTTTCAGGGCTCCCCAGCCCCTGCTCTCTGAAGCTGTGTCAGGTCCCAGGACTCCTGGGCGCCGCAGGGGCAGGGACTCACTTGAGCCCTCTAAAAGACCAGCCCTGCCTCTCGCTCCTGCTCCCCGTCCCCAAGGCCCAGCCATGGCCTACCTAGGGCCAGCCATAGCAGGCATGGCTGACTGCCTTCAACTGGGAGGCCGAAACCTGAGTCTTTAAAACCATCCCCAAAATCCACCCCTGGCCAAGTCTCTGGCCCATGCCCGAGCTCTGGGCCGAGCAGCCCCATGAGTCCTGCCCTCAGAGTTGGCGGTGGTGTCCTGGCACCTGGGATAGCTTTGCTGCCCCCACCCCCCCTCCAGGCCTGGTGGGGGTGGGGGAGGAAGGGCATCCTACCCAGTCTGTGTCTCACCCCTTCTCCTTGCAGACATCCGGGACAGTGGCGCTAAGCCTGTCATGGTCTACATCCATGGAGGCTCTTACATGGAAGGGACGGGCAACATGATTGACGGCAGCGTCCTTGCCAGCTACGGCAACGTCATCGTCATCACCCTCAACTATCGGGTTGGGGTGCTAGGTATGGTTCTCTGCTAGCTGCCTTGAAGGAAGCCCGGGTACTCAAGGAAGGAGGAAAGAATGCTGGGGATTTAATGCTGGCCTCAGTTCTGTAGCGGGTGCCAATGACCAGAGTCAAATGTTGGTATCACATGGTCCCTACCCAGGTGCTGGGAGCTTGCCCATGTTCCCGGAATGTTTAGCTGGCCCTGGAAATTCAATCCAACCTCCACACCTTCTCTTAAAAGTCGCAAGACAGGTCACTGCTTTCAGACTGTTGCTTGGCTGGATTTTGCAGGGTCTGAGAAATTTCCAGTGTCCTTCCCCATCCCCACCCACCCAGACCCACATCCTTTTTTTTTCTCTAAAGAATGTGTCTTTTTTAAAAAAAGATTTTATTTATTTATTTGACAGAGAGAGAGAGAGAGAGATCACAAATAGGCAGAGAGGCAGGCAGAGAGACAGGAGGGAAGCAGGCTCCCCACTGAGCAGAGAGCCCGATGTGGGACTCAATCCCAGGACCCTGAAATCATGACCTGAGCTGAAGGCAGAGGCTTAACCCACTGAGCCACCCAGGCGCCCCCTTTTTTTTTTAAAGATTTTTTAAAGGTTTTGCTTATTTACTTGACAGAGAGAAACACAGCTAGAGAGGGAGCACAAGCAGGGGGAGTGAGAGAGGGAGAAGCAGGCTTCCCACGGAGCAGGGGGCCCGATGTGGGACTCGATCTGGGGACTCTGGGATCATGACCTGAGCCAAAGGCAGATGCCCAACGACTGAGCCACCCAGGCACCCCCAGACCCACATCCTTAAAAGCCCCAGACATACACAGATACTCCTTCTGGCCAGTTGCTTGCCCACATGCTCACATATCCTCACCTCTCCACACATCCACACTACCTTCTGCACACCCCCATGCATACTATTATTTCTCACTCACCCCACAAATACACACATATTCCTGTATACATAGAGACATCACATCTACAGGCCACCTCACACACACGTTCCCCCACTACTCCATAAACACTGCACATGTATGGTTTTCCCCACATGCATACCGCATACCTCTGTCCACTCCACATCCACAGCCCACATGCACATAGATCTCTCGGACTCCCCCCACATTCCCGTCTCTCTCTCCCTCCACATCTCTATATCCACATCTACACCCATACACACTACACGCACCCATACTCACACTTCCTTCTACCCCTGTGCATACGCCCTACACAAAGACCCACACCCTGCACATCGGCAACTACACACAAACCCCACGTGCGTATACCTTCAATACACGTAAATATTCCTTCCACGCATATACGCCCATAGCCACAAGTCCACACCTCCTCACGCCGCACATCCGCAAAACTCCCATACACATCCCGCTCATACCCCTACTTCTGTGTCTCCATGCATGTCCCAGGCACTACACTCACATAGCGCTCTGCCCTATACGCACACCCATAGACCTCCTACATATCCCCACATGTACACATACATGCACGCGCATAGCTCTCTTTCCTCCCACGCGTGTGCATACCCCACGCTTGCGTACCCCTTATAGACATGTACCCATTTATGCTACTCTCTCCGCGCCTACATTCCCATATACTCTCGCCCCATCACACAAACGCACTCCCACACGTACACACGCTTCCTTTCCAAATGCCTCCTCTTACGCACCCCTGCGCCCTTTCCCCCACATCCTCTGCCGCCCCTCTGGGCGTGGTGATGCAGGCGGCCCCTCTGTGCTCTCTCTTCCCTGCGGACTGTTACTACTTAGCCACAGGGCCGGGGTCCTGAGATAAACAAGTGCCTTAGTGCGATGCAACATGCAGGGTCTTGCTGCCTCTCAGATGCTCACCCAGGCCTCCAAGGGCACCTGCAGCCACATAGTCCTGTAACGGCAGGAGGAAGACAACTCCTGGCCTGAAGGGCTGGTGTCTTCTGAGTTCCAGTGGGGGTCTGGGAGGTACACGGGTCTGGAGGCCTAGGTGCTGGACGGGCTGTGGCATGACTTCTTCCCTGGCCACTTGGCTGACAGGACCTTACGTCGCTTTGCTTTTGAGTGTACTGCTCTTGCCAGTTCTTTTTTTTTTAAGTGTCTATTTTTTTAAAGGTTTTATTTATTTGACAGAAACACAGCAAGAAGGGAACACAAGCAGGGGGAGTGAGAGAGGGAGAAGCAGGCTCCCTGGGCTCGATCCCGGGTCTCCGGATCATGACCTGAGCTGAAGGCAGTCGCTTAACCAACTGAGCCACCCAGACGCCCCTGCTCTTGCCAGTTCTAATCCCAGAGGGCCTGGTGTTGCATGTCACTTCTGGTACAGTTCAGGAGCCCAGAAAGGCAAACTTTCTTTTTTTAAAAAAAGATTTTATTTATTTATTAGAGAGAGAGTGAGTGAGAGAGAGCATGAGAGGGGAGAAGGTCAGAGGGAGAAGCAGACTCCCCTGCAGAGCTGGGAGCCCGATGTAGGACTCGATCCCAGGACTCCAGGATCATGACTTGAGTTGAAGGTAGTGACTTAACCACTGAGCCGCCCAGGCGCCCCATGGCAACCTTGACTTGCCCTCAACACTCGGTGGGCTAGCAACACACCTTTTTGGGGTTCAGACTGGAGAAATGGTAGTCCCCGAAAACAGTAGAGCCCGTGTCCCTTCGAGTGGCCTCTGGATCCCAGGGATGAAGGATGCAAGGCGTCTTCCTGCTCTCTCGGTGGTCCAGTGGGCTTGGGTCTGGTGGTTTGGCCCCTGCTCCTCTGTCTTCCTGAGCTGCCCCGACGGCCTGGCAAAACTCTCTTGAGTGATGTGTCCTGTTGAGGAAGGGGATCTGAGTCTCTGACAGCAAAGGAGAAGTGAAGGTGGCTATAAAAGCCACAGGCGAGGGCTGCGATGTTCCTAAAGAGTCAGGAATTTCCAGAAGTAAGCTCACATAGATATCCAGCCATGCACCCATGGTAGTAGAAGGCCAGAAGGAGACTTGCCACCTTATTTTCTTAGTGAGAGTGACAGAAAATGTTCAACCCGGCCGCTTTTAACATTAGACACGTAGAACTCCATTCTGTCGGTTTTATAGGAAAGCACAGAGAGTACAAAGAATGTATTTCAGTTCCGTATGATTGGATAAGCTAGGGATGCAGGAAAAGAAAGAGGGGAGGAGTGGGGGTGGGGGAGAATGGGGGGTGGGAATTGAGGAACAGAAGAAAAGGGCGGGGTGGGGGAGAGAAAAGAGGACCAGAGTGTCACTGAGCAAGGAAACAGGAAGGAGAGATTCAGGATTGAAGCGTCTCTTTACAGCTGTGGGCTGCACAGGGCCTGTTGCCCATGAGTGCTCCCTATGGTATCCCTGTTTGCTGATTCCTTGACAACTCTCCCCTTTCTCTAATCTTGAAGCTTCTACATCAGAAGTTCCTAACTTTGGGGGGGCATCTTGGACCCCTTTGAGATTCTAATGAAAGCTATGGGCCCGCCCCCAGAAAAATATGTACACACATACATAAACCTATAGAAATGGTTCCATGGACACCACCGAAACTCATCCTCGAAACTCAAATTAAACACCCACCCCCACCCTGCCCATTTTACAACCCCCACACCTCGGAAGGAGTCACAAACTGAGATCTGGTCCGAAGTTCTGTCACCACTTTCCGTGTCTCCTTCACAGCCTGCTCAGCAACCCCAATGTAATCAATAAGCTACTGATTGGATTCTGGGTACATACAAGATGTTTTTGTCTCTTGGTGTCAGATGTAGAACATAAATCTGTCCCTGACACTTGGGGACTTTGCTGTGTAGCTGACACTTGGTTTTTTGGGTTTTCAAGCATCCCAGATCAGGCAGGCCGGTTTGGGACCCCCCCCCCCAGCTGCACACACACAATCACCCTCCCTTCAGCTTCTCTGGAAGCACTGAGCTCAGAAAGATGGTTTACTCTGAGGTGCTTCTTGGAACATCTCGGGTGATTCATCTATATGGAGACTGTTGCAGGCCCGTCCATGGATCCCATCTTATTATTAGAGGAGCCTGCCCACGGGGCTCAAGACCAACACAAGAAAGGGACGCCAGTGGGATATCGGACGTGGATATCCCCGGGGATGAGGAAGTAGGGGCTTGCCAGGTTTTCATCTGGGTTCCAGAATTTAATGGTATGTCTCTGCTCAGGTACCCCTTGGGCAAACCAAAAACGTCAAGCCTTCAGGGACGGAGCTCTGTGGTTTGGGTACAGTGTGCCAGATTCCCTCATCCTCTGTTGACAGGCAGCCCACCATGGACCGCAGTGCCAACCCAGGGTCCGGGGCTCTCAAATTTATTCTGACAGTTTATACAGAGTGCATGGTATTTCAGCCCTCCTCCTCCCTCATGTGGTTTCTGTGGATGGCTGAGTTACCGGGGCTCTAGCAGCGAGCGATTCGCTCTCCTGCACCACCAGGCTTCGTGTGCTCACCGTTGGTCACGTTTGCTGGATCACCTGCCTCAGCCTGGTGGATAGAGCACTTCACGTAGGACTCTTGTAGTATAGATGCTTGACACGGCCTCATCCGCATGCTTTGGTGCCTTTCATCCTGGGGTTGGTGGGAGCCAAGGGAGCAGAAAGGGATGACTGGCTTTGTTCCCAACCCAGGGAATCGAGACACATTGGCGAAATCTACTTGATTACATTCAAACAGGCGGGCTCTTCATGCTGCTGGGACAGACGCATTGACACATTTCACAGCATGCTACCCCCGGTGGAGGCTGAAGCCTGGTCTTCCACGACTTCAACAAGAGGAAAGGGACAGGAAATATGGAGGAAGGAGAAAGGCAGGAAGAGAGGACGGGAGGGCTAAAAGAAGCACAGAGTGGTTCTTGCCGGAGGGTCTCGGGCTTGGACAGCTGGGTTGGATCTTGGTCAGCAAACATTTTTTTTAAAGATTTTATTTATTTATTTGACAAAGAGAAACACAGCTAGAGAGGGAGCACAAACAGAGGGAATGAGAAAGGGAGAAGCAGGCTTCCTGCCAAGCAGGGAGCCCAATGCGGGGCTTGATCACCATACCCTGGGATCATGACGTGAGCTGAAGGCAGACACTTAACAACTGAGCCACCCAGGCACCCCTCATTTATTTTTTTAAAAGACTTTTTGTTGGGTGCCGGTGGCTCAGAGGGTTGAGCCTCTGCCTTCAGCTCAGGTCATGATCTCGGGGTCCTGGGATCAAGTTCCACATCAGGCTCTCTGCTCTGCAGGGAGCCTGCCTTCCTCCTCCCTCTCTGCCCACTTGTGATTTCTCTCTCCCAAATAAATAAATAAAAGTTTTTTTTATTTACTTGACAGAGAGAAACACAGCTAGAGAGGGAACAGAAGCAGGGGGAGTTAGAGAGGGAGAAGCAGGCTCTTCGCCGAACAGGGAGCCTGATGTGGGACTTGATCCCGGGAGTCTGGAATCATGACCTGAGCCAAAGGCAGACGCCTAACAATTGAGCCACCCAGGTGCCCCTTGGTCAGTGGACTTTTTAAGAGTCACAGCAGCAGCTTCGGTGTGTGACTGGGCCAAACAGAGGAGAAGCTGGTCCCCTTGTCTGGAGGAACAAGGGCTCCTCCGTTCATTCGCATTCAGACTTTCTCTAATTCCTTCACAGTTCCTCGCCAGGAACCTGGGGGCTAAAGAGGGCTTGTGACTAGGTCCTGAGAGGAATAACTAAGTACTTTACATCCTTAATTGTACCAAATGTAAATTAATAGCACCCTTGAAGAGGGTGAAATGAGCTCTTTCGCAGAAGCTAGAAACAGGAGGATCCGAGAAAGACAGGGATGAGGTCTTGCACCTGCTTGAGTCTATTTGAATTCAGCCTCTGCCCCTGGTCAGCCACCTCCTGAAACGTGGCCTCTCACAAAGTTGATCCCAGGGGCTGCAAAGGAGCTTCCAAACGGGTATGGGGTGTCCAGTGCATAGGAGCGCCACGACTACCCGCCTGGAAAGAACCCTTCTAGAAGCCTAGGGCGGGAGAAGACGGAACCTTCCAAGGAGCCCAGGGATCAAGGAAGAGAGAGGAAATGAGGCAGCGCGATCAGTATGAAATGGAAGCAGGGTGGGGGGGAATATAGGACATCTCTGTGGGATAGCCAGCAGGTGGGTGGGAAGGTAGTCTCCATGGCAACAAGTCTCCACAGCAGCAAATCCCAGCAGGTGGGCGGGAAGGAAGTCTCCATGGTGACATGTCTCCTCAGCAGCAAATCCCAGTGGGTGGGCGGGCGCGAAGACCTGTTTCTGTGGTAACCCACAGCCCTGCCTGACTTGCCCATTTCTCCATCAGATGAAAAAGATGGCCTCACCCAGTGTTTTTCTAACTTTAGCAGGCCCCAGGATCACCTGGAGAGCTGGTGAAAAACACAGATTGTGGGGCCTCCTCCCCTGAGTTTCTGATTCATTAGGTCTTAGGAGGAGGGGAAATGAGAACCCGCCCCCCAGAATGAGGGGAAGGGGCCACCTGAGGCCCCAGAACGAGGTGCAGGTGGACAAACCAGGATGGGAAGGGCGGGCAGAGCTTGGGGACCGTTGCCTCTTGGGAGCCTCACTTCCTTCAGAGAGAGGAGGAAGGGGACCTAGAAGTAATTATAGCATATTAGAGATGCTTGTGTTCGTTTTATCCTGGCTATGACCCTTTGAAGTATTTTTATCTCCATTTTACAGAAGAGGAAACTATAGCCCAGATATTTTAAATAACTTGCCCAAGGCTATACGGCTGGTAAGCAGTAGAGGCAGGATGTGAACCAAGGACCATCTGGCTCTAGGGTCCCTGCCCTTTCCAATCTGTCTCACGGTGGTGTGGGGGAGGCATGCTAGGGTAATGGCCTGGAGAGCACTGCAGGGGCCTGGCCCTTTGCAGTTCTTGCAGCCTATCCCAGCTGGAGACATCCCCTCGAATAGTCTGGAGACCCCTCCCTCCACACTGGAGAATGGGGGTGGGAGGCAAGGAGCCTTTTGGTCCTTCCTCTATCGCTGGGGCTGGAGCCGTCATAGCGGCAGGCAGGAGCAATGGTGCATGGTAGCCAGATGGACAGAAGCCTGCTGCATAGGCACCTCTTCCTCTAGCCTCATGCCCCCCCCACCGCCACCACCACCCCCTGCCCCTGTCTCCTGCCTGCCGTTATGACCCCAATCCCCCAACCCTCTGCCTTCACCATCCTCTTCATGCCCTTTGTTGAATGCAGGTTTCCTGAGCACCGGTGATCAGGCTGCCAAGGGCAACTATGGGCTCCTTGACCAAATCCAGGCCCTCCGCTGGGTGAGCGAGAACATTGCCTTCTTTGGTGGCGATCCCCGCCGTATTACCGTCTTTGGCTCGGGCATCGGTGCATCCTGTGTCAGCCTCCTCACGCTGTCGCATCACTCCGAGGGTGAGTAGGGCCAACCACCCACCCTGAGCCTCAGGCCTCCAGGGTTTCAGAACCCCAGGGGAATCAGCTGGCCCTCCTCTACCAGCTTGGCATCCCTTTGGGGAGAAATGGCATGGAAACGTTCCTCTCGGGGAAGAAGTCCTTCTCCCAGTGTGGGAAAGGGAAAGAGAGAATCCCGTTTATATCTTGAGAGAGTAAGATCTTCCTTCCGTGTGGGAGTATGGTTTGGGTGAGTGGGAGTAGAATGTCTATCTGAAGGGACAGTGGGGCTTTTTCGGGGGGCGGCAAGGGAAATCTTTCTGTTTGGGAGGGACGTGTCATTTCAGGATAGAGATCTGGGGTGGGAATTCTTTTTTAGGTGTAAGATACATTCATTTTCTGTCTTTCTCTCTGAAGAACAAGTCTGTACAGGAAGGGAACTGTCCTTCAGCAGGGAGATGGGTTTGAACAGTAAGGATCACTAACCTGTGGGGTGTGCTTTTTCTGAGAGGCCGGCCATCCAGTAGCCCACACCAGACGTCCTCCCAGGCTAGGCAACCCTAAGGGAGGAAAGCTTCTCTCCTTGCTCGGCTAGTGACTCTTCAAGGGAGTCAAACAGGCCCTTTTTGACTCAGCAGGGAAAGTTCTCTGTTCTCTTCATCTCTGGGCTGTAGAGCACATTCTATCTCTGAGAGGCAAAGATGAGCTTCTCGTGAAGAAGAGATCTTCCTGAAACAGGTTCCTTTCCTTCCTCTCTTTCTACCCATGCCAACTGCCTTTCTCTTAGAGGAAGGGAACGGGGTGCCTGAGGGCCAGGTTATCCCTCACTTGGGAATGTTGGGGCCAGGGAGAGCATGATACCCCCTTTTTTCTGGGGGTGGGGAGAGTCATCCACTTTTTGAGTTCAGAGGACTGGCTCCCTCTTTACGATGGTGTAAAACTGGAGCTGAGGCATCAGTAGCTTCAGGAAAAGGAACGTCTCTGTGGAGACTCCACGCTGGGAGGGCACGTTCCCTGGAGACTCTGAGATCCCCAGGCCTTTGCCCTCGGGAATCTTTCCCCGAACTCCCAGCATGTGAGGCTCTGTCCTGCCTGCCTTTCTCATCTCTCGTGAAAAAGACCCCTTTGTGGCGGAAGCGCCAGCTCCCTGGTGGTGTGCTGGCACAGAGCTGGGCCCAGCTGGGCAGGAAGGAAGAAGGGAAGACAAGGAGAGATAAAGAGAGGGAGCGTATGGAAGCTGATGTCTGGGACCCAAGGGGTTAATTCCTGCTGGCGTTTCCTTAACCCTCACATAACCAACCCTCATCCCAGAACAGGGAAGCAAGAAGGCAGGGGGAAAGGGGTCCGGCAGGCAGGGGCCCAGCAGCCCCTCCTCTGGTCCTAATCCATCATCTCAGCTGAAAGGTCTCTTCTTCCTTCATAGCTCACTGCCCCCAGAAGGGCGGCCTCACTGGCAGAGGAGTGAGGAGGTGAGGAGGGTTTAATTTGTCCCTCAGGGACAGGCAAGGGAGGCCTAGGCTCTGGGGGCCATGGCGGCGGATCTGAGCTGGTGCTGCCTGTCTTCTGCAGGGCTTTTCCAGAGGGCCATCATTCAGAGTGGCTCAGCCCTGTCCAGCTGGGCTGTGAACTACCAGCCGGTGAAGTACACCAGCCTGCTGGCAGACAAGGTAGGCTGTAACGTGCTAGACACAGTAGACATGGTGGACTGTCTTCGTCAAAAGAGTGCCAAGGAGCTGGTAGAGCAGGACATCCAGCCAGCCCGCTACCATGTGGCCTTTGGCCCCGTGATCGATGGCGATGTCATTCCTGATGACCCTGAGATTCTCATGGAGCAGGGCGAGTTCCTCAACTATGACATTATGTTAGGTGTCAACCAGGGTGAGGGGCTCAAGTTCGTGGAAGGGGTGGTGGACCCTGAGGATGGCGTCTCGGGCACTGACTTTGACTACTCAGTCTCCAACTTTGTGGACAATCTCTATGGCTATCCTGAGGGTAAGGACACCCTGCGGGAGACCATCAAGTTTATGTACACAGACTGGGCAGACCGTGACAATCCGGAGACCCGCCGCAAAACGCTGGTGGCACTCTTCACTGACCACCAGTGGGTGGAGCCCTCGGTGGTGACCGCTGATCTGCACGCCCGCTATGGCTCACCTACCTACTTCTACGCTTTCTACCATCACTGCCAGAGCCTCATGAAGCCTGCTTGGTCAGATGCAGCTCATGGGGACGAAGTACCCTACGTTTTCGGTGTCCCTATGGTAGGCCCCACTGACCTTTTCCCCTGCAATTTCTCCAAGAATGACGTTATGCTCAGTGCTGTTGTCATGACCTACTGGACCAACTTTGCCAAGACCGGGTAAGGAGAAAGTGGGGGGTTGTTCTTTGGGACCCCAGCATGCTTTCCCCTCTGCTCCTCTATCGTGAAACCTCTTCCTTTGTCTCCTTTTCAAAAGACATTCTCCCGAATCTTGCTTGGTAATCTCTTCACCCCCTTCTTACTTCCTCCTTTTGAGTCTTTCATGCCATTTCTTCCCTCAAAAATGTTGTTGAGGCTCAGAACTCAGCTAGCATTAGGACCGAGCCGCAGGGAGAGTTACTGGCAGAACCACGGGATTCAAGGTTAGATGGTCAGAGGCTGAGTGAAGTAGGAATAAGGCACATCCATAAAGAGTCTTTAAAGGGTTCTTGGAAAAACTGGGCAGCCGAAAAGATTGGTGGATGCTCGGTAGCATGTGAGAAGAAAAAGCATCTGTAGCATGACCTTACAGGATGGGCACAGGGAAGGATGAGCCAGTGTCTGTAATCCAGTAGGCAACAGGAATTCAAGGCCCTGGGGAGGAAGAGGGGCATGGACAGAGGAAGGGACCGTGAAAAAGATGGAAATGTGGAAAGTAATGGGCTGGGGAAGAGGTTCAGAAGCCGGTGTGAGAGGAAGAATTCTGGGCCCTTTGTTCACCTAGGTAGAGTGGTGACCCCAGATTTCCATGTGGTATTTCAGGGATCCCAACAAGCCGGTCCCCCAGGACACCAAGTTCATTCACACCAAGGCCAACCGCTTTGAGGAAGTGGCCTGGTCCAAATACAATCCCCGAGACCAGCTCTACCTTCACATTGGGCTGAAACCAAGGGTCCGCGATCATTACCGGGCCACCAAGGTGGCCTTCTGGAAACACCTGGTGCCCCACCTATACAACCTGCATGACATGTTCCACTATACGTCCACAACCACCAAAGTGCCGCCCCCGGATACCACCCACAGCTCCCACATCACCCGCAGGCCCAACGGCAAGACCTGGAGCACCAAGCGGCCGGCCATCTCGCCTGCCTACAGCAATGAGAATGCCCAAGGGTCCTGGAATGGGGACCAGGATGCGGGGCCGCTCCTAGTGGAGAACCCTCGTGACTACTCCACCGAATTAAGTGTCACCATCGCCGTGGGGGCCTCCCTCCTGTTCCTTAATGTCCTGGCCTTCGCCGCCCTCTACTACCGCAAGGACAAACGGCGTCAGGAGCCCTTGCGGCAGCCCAGCCCTCAGAGGGGAGCCGGGGCCCCGGAATTGGGAGCTGCTCCTGAGGAAGAGCTGGCAGCTTTGCAGCTGGGCCCCACCCACCACGAATGTGAGGCTGGTCCCCCCCATGACACACTGCGCCTCACCGCACTGCCCGACTACACGCTGACCCTGCGTCGCTCTCCTGATGACATCCCACTCATGACACCCAACACCATCACGATGATTCCCAACTCCCTGGTAGGGCTGCAGACATTGCACCCCTATAACACCTTTGCCGCAGGGTTCAACAGTACTGGGCTGCCCCACTCACACTCCACTACCCGGGTATAGCTCCAGCCCAGAGCACAGCCTATCTCCCGGCTCCCTCCCGCCCAGATCCATGCATACACGCACGCGTGCACACACACGCGCACACACACACACACACGCACGCACACAGACAGATATGTATACACATGCACCCACACCTAACAGCAGACCCACCTGCACAAACATAGACAGATGTGGACATGCACCCGCATGTACAAAAACACAAATAAGGAAGTAAACCTGAACAAACCCTTCACATGGGGACGCAAGTGAGTCCTTGGGAAACCGAGGACCTGTGGAACAGCAGCTGAAGCCAGCTCCCTGAGCCTGATCACAGACACTCCCGGGGGCCCGAAAGCACCAGCTGGACACCCCCTTGGTGCTCGCCTTCCGCCTCTCTTGGAACTGCACCACCCACCAACTCCAGACTTGGGAGCTTTAAAGAGCAGAGTAGCTCTTTCTCCCCCCAGACTTGATCTTTTTTCTGGGTCTTGTTTTTGTTGATTTTTAAAATAATTTTGGAACACATGCCTCTCCAACCCATGAGTGCAATGAGGCTCCAGAAGGGAGGCTCCAGGCCCATGTCTGTGTGGCTCTGGCACCCCCAGGGCTCACAAAATCCGGCAGAGGAACATGACCCCCAAGAAAGAAACAGATTCGAGCAAGACCAGGGGGTGGAAGGAGGAAGAGGCTACAGCTGGATGGGGTCGGAGGGCCACAGGGGAGAACTCTCCAGCCATCTCTGTGTCCCTGTGGAGGGCTCTTGAGACTGCAGGGTGACCTGCTTTCCCCCAAAGGCCAGGAGCACTGGCCTGGCTAGACCAGGGGACCCTAGATTTGGTGAATGAGGTTCTGGTGGAGGCCGTTGTTATAGGGCCCCTGGATGTAATCTCGGTTCTGCCCCTGCCCTTGGGGTAATGGTATCAGAAATTTGCCCCATTTTCTTTACCTAGTCTCTTTTGTGTCTGTCATTTCTCTTTCAAAAAGGCGGTGTTTTTTTTTTGTTGTTGTTGTTGGCTTTTTTTTAAAAGAAAAGTTCTTAAAACACTAACGGAAACACATGGAGTTTGTCCTTTGTAAAAATTTTAAACACAGTGTCTTGATATAAAAATAAAAAATCCAGTTAGCACTCCCAATCTGCCTCCCTTTCACAGGCCTTGCCCCAACAGACCTTCCAGCAGGGTGCCCCTGTGGGCTAGGAATCCAGCCTGTCTCTGCGTCCTGTGCCTTTAAGCTGAGACAAGTCTAGGCCACACTCCTCTAGGCCCCCCATGCAGGCCTGTCCAATCTTAAGCAGGCTGCTGTCCTCCCAACGCTCTGGGCTCCTGCGGCTGAAGCCTTCTCTCAGCACTACCGGTCTCCTAATGAAATGGCAAAAAATAACACTTCCCCATCCTCCCCC
>PITA01027268.1:0-21227 GCA_004023965.1 Spilogale gracilis | reverse complement strand
AGCTTCTTTCTAGCCCCAATTCAGGCCGTAATCTGTTGTTATTCCTCACTCACAGAGCACTTTCCTTTTCCGGTATTTGTTTTCAATGGTTCAGCTCTGCGGGCTTCCTCCCCCACTCCCCTGTCTCTGGGGGCAAGCCTCCAGACCCTCCAATTTGTTTCTACCTTTTTGCCGATGTTCTTTGTCTCTCGTGGCGGTCTAGAAGTGGGAAATATCACATTTCAGGCTGGTTTCATGGGTGTTCACGGTGGTCTTGTAGTGGTTTTTTTGTTGGAATTCAGCTCTCTTCAGGGAACTCCCTGAAATGCGGTCACCTGGCCTTCCGCCATCTTGACCCCTGTCCTGATTGTGGACTTCTACAGCAATCCAATGAGCAGCTGATCTTACATGCCTTAAAGGCTTCTTCCTTTGAGAGGGATAGAAGTCCAATCACTTGATCTGTTTTTGGTCCAACTGCCTTTTCCCAGGAATGTGACTTCACAAAGCAGCAAGATCACTGAAAGGTGATACACATTTTATCCAATGATTTTGAATAGAGATGCTGCTTTGTACAGCTTCTATAAGGTCCAAAATGTAATTAAAAGTTCTCAGACTTCCTCAGCTGTCTTTAGGAAGAAAGGTCTTTGTGAGCTGCAATTATAGAATCCATAGCATGCATCTTACATTTTGTAGAATTGACTACTGGTTGAGGCAGTCATAACAAAATCAAATTAATTAGCACTCATAAACATTTGTAGTAGTGCCTGGCTTATAGTATGCAATGATTAAAAAAACTTTTATTTTTTAGTGATACTAACCATTTCCTTTTTATCTCAGCCAGAAAAAAATTGATCAGAGAGAATGATCACAACAAAAAGAAAAACAATAGCAATAACATCAACTGGGTAAAATATGGAAAAAATATATCCCCTGTAAATTTTAGAGTCAATAATTAAAATCAGTCTATGCTAAACCTCATACATGTAAGCATTTTGCTATTTTGTATGCAGGACATGCTAAACCTTACCAACAACTACTCCCAGAAGTTTGAAGAATTTTGCTTTCAGTTGATCAGTAGCTGTTACATGTTATAGACTAAGAGAATAAAATATAGGAATGCAGGAGACTATGTCATGCATTAAGCTGAGAGAGCTAACATCAGCAGCAATTTCTTAAAATACTTTTGCTGGCTGCTCAGAATACAGAGCCACCCAAATCAGTGGGGTTAAAAAACACAAATCTCTGCTACTGCACAGGGAGAGAAAAAAGGAAACTTTACTATGGGAACAATAGTGGCAAGATTGTCTCTGCCTACCATCATACTTATTTTTCCCTAATTCTTATACTGATAACAGATTTAATTTGTACACAAATACATCTAAAACAAGTTTCAAATTATCTTTTTCTAAAATCATGAAATATTTAGAATTGTGCTCAATGCTAATATAATAAAAATCATAGTATCAGTTATGCAGTTTTTGTTTTCATCAGAGAGTATCATTTAAATGTACAAGAGTAAATTCATTGATAGGTTCATGAAGATCCAAAATAAACTTATTTAGGCCATACACACATGCACACTACAGTTTTTCCAAAACTTTTTCACTATACTCGGAGTTGATACCAGTGAAAATTTTCAATCATTTATAAGGGCATTTGTATGTATTTATAAGGACAGCCAAAAGATGCTTATTGTTTCAAACACCATTAGTACAGCCATTTGAGAAGAAATTTATTCTGAGCCCTTTCTAAAATGTTAGTAAAACTCAGAAATAACTAATATTCACAGCAATATCAGAAATTATTTTGGACATTCTACTTATCATCAGTGTTACAGAATTGGTTGCTCTGAGATAGATATTAACTAGAGACCCATGGTTTGTCCCAAGAAATGGAGAAAACCCTCGGTGTGAAACAAAGTAGAGAGTGATGCACACTGTCTTTGTCGATTAATTGTTATCAGCAATAGGTTCTATAGCAACTGCAGTGTCAGCAATCACAGTCTTGAGCTAATTGCTCTTATACCTCCTTTTCCACCCTCACACTTCATCAGCTTTTCAGAGATGGAAACCTCTGTAAATGACAAAAATGTGGGAAGATTTTGACATGCCCTGGAAATGGAAGTAAAGTTTTATAGGCCAATTTGGAGATGGGAAAACCCTAGTAGTACCATATACTGGGAACTGAGATTTTTCATGTCCTCATTCCTGAATGTTGGAGGACTAGATGATGAGGACATGAGGAAATCCAACATCAGTCCTGAAGAGCTGAAATGCTAGAATGAACATGAGATTTTAGAAATATGTCTAAGATATTTCCATATCAATCTGGCCGTAGTCTCTCGAACTATGGTGGAAATACTAGAAACTGAAATGGAAGTAGTTGCTCTTACTGTTGTCCATACAAGATCCATTCAAATCAAAATATCAGAGATAAAGAGTGATTGAATTTTCAGCATGATGCAATGAACCAAGTCAGAGCATATCAATTCTGGGCATATCAGAAATTATTGATTATAAGAATAAGAATTTCATTTTAGAAATTGTTTCTGTCATTTTTAATATAAGGGAAAGATCAATTCCTATGTTGCAAGATTAGGATATCTTAAAGGAAAGCTCTAGATGAGAGAAAAAGGAAATGAATAATATCATTAAACAGAAGTTTCCATTATTGCTTACTATATCACAGGTTTTATTAAAAATACTTATGTTCATTAGTTAATGGTTATTTTGTCAGTTGATTTGATCAGCACAAATAAATTTGTATTCTATGTATTATTATTCACTTTTTTTAAAGATTTTATTTATTTATTTGAGAGAGAGAGAAAGAGAGCTCAAGCAAGGGGCAAGGCAGAGGGAGAGAAAGGAGAGTCAGACTCCTATGCAGAGATGGAGGGAAGCACCATCACCAAAAAAAAAAAAAAAAAAAAGTGTCTTATCTTCTACCACAGCATTAGCTATGAAGAAATAGAGCTAGTCAGTCACACAACTCTTGAAAGATTCTCCTTTTTTTTTTTTAAAGATTTTATTTATTTATATGACAGAGAGATCACAAGTAGGCAGAGAGGCAGGCAGAGAGAGAGGAAGAAGCAGGCTCCCCACTGAGCAGAGAGTCTGATGTGGGCCTGGATCCCAGGACCTGAGCTGAAGGCAGAGGCTTTAACCCACTGAGCCACCCAGGTGCCCAGAAAGATGCTCCTTTTAGAATTACCTCTCTTCAGGGAAGATTAGTCAGTTTCGTCATGTATTTCAATGGTATATTTCCCGATACTACTTGAAAATTTTATTTCCTTTTAGTATAATATATACATCCAATACTAAACAGTATGACATGATACTTTTGGTGGTAAAGTGTACTGTCTAGAAATAGCATGTATCTTTTCAATAATATATGGGAAACATGTCTCTAGCCATCTAAAAACATTTTTGTATGCATTGTGTGACCAACTTATACATTAGATTTTGTTAGCTCATTAAGACAATTTCTTTGTGGATTATATAAACAAATAGTGAACAATGCTAAAATAGCTCTTTACCTCTGTTTCCTTGGATATGGATATATTTTAGATTTATGCTATTATAATAATTTATCATGATCAAAATGCAATGGTATTGTAACTCAGTGCCAATCTCTAAAACAATTACTTATTATATGGTTCTTTGAGCAGAGAGTAATTTTTAAGTCATGATAAGATTCTCTTTTATGCCTTTAGGATGTGTGACTCAGATAAGGTTACACTAATTTTCTCAAATACATTGATTTAAAATAAATGAAACAGAAATTAATATTACCAACACTTTCAAAAAAGTATTAATATTAGCCAATATGATTGTATGGGATAATGTTCAGTAGCAACAGATTCTTCATGATTCATTTGTGAATGATAATTCATTTCTTTAAAATATTTCTTTACAACATTCTATTATAATCATTTGAGTTATTAATAATTCCTTATCTTTATAATCTCTGAATTTAAAGGGTGAATTGTATCATCTTCATTTGTAAATTATCTTATGTTACCCATCCAGCCCTCTCATTCTTAGAACAAGCTGAGATCTAGGAATCTTAGTTTCTTATCCAAGAGTAAGATTGTCACGATAGGTTGATTGATTCATTCATTTTATATCTATCATCATCATTTTTTAAACACAAAATGCTGGGGCTTGTGGCTCAGTCATTAAGCGTTTGCCTTTGGCTCAGGTCATGATCCCGGAGTCCCATGATTGAGCCCTGCATTGTGCTGCCTGCTTCCCCTGTCTCATTCCCCCTGCTTATGTTTCCTCTCTAGCTGTGTTTCTCTCTGTCAAATAAATAATAAAATCTTTAAAAAAATAATTAATAAACATAAAATACTAATGAATATAAGCATTTAGAGTTTTTTAATCATTATTTTAAATATTCTAACTAGCGAACTATTCATTAATGCTGAAAGGATTATATTTGGTTTTTTGGGTATATGCCAGACCTCATTAAGGGGAAACCTTGGGTTGATGTTTCATCCTAGACCTATAATGCTGAAGGTAGAAACTAACAGAGTATGTCAGACACTGCTTGTCCTTCCTGTTATTTTAGAAAATTTGCCATATTGTTTAGGGAAGTAGCCAAAAGAGGCATGGAAGACAGTAATTCATCAGTAAGTCTCCATACTTTGGGGAAGGTTCTTTTGAAGTGTTTTTGTTTACTGGATGCTGTCTACAAAAGTTTTAATTAGTTGTTGGTATAAAACCTACTGTAGAGGTTTTTAAAAGTTTTAGAAAAACAAAGAGAGAGAGCAAGAGAAAGAACAGACAGGTTGACCACTTAGTTCTCTCCACACTGTTCTCTCAATACACATGAGATAAAAAGAGTCATTTCACTGTCCTGTGATTTTCACTCTCCTAGAGTTTGAAAACTCTTTTCTAGTTTTAGCATCTTCATCACTTATATGTGTCCATTAAGTTTGCTGGGAAAGTTCTGGATAATGAAAACAAAATACGAGTTTTAGAATCAATGTGAAAAATTCTAGTAAGGCCAAATGTATTAAAAATAATTTTATGATAATTCCGTTTTTACCACTTACCTCAGCTAGAAGAAATGTCAGCTGTGTTAATTCAGGCAGCTCCTGATCTGCCCTGCCTATAGCAAGAACTAAGTGGACCATCAGCTTTCACCCAGGATTATTCACAGTGTCCTGCTGAGTACTTAGGTTAGTGAGTTGTATACTTTCCAGGCAGACCAAAAAAAAGTGGTAGTAAGGTCTTGGCTCCCTTCTGTTACTCATATAAGGCTTTTGTGTTTGTTTTATTATCTCATACTTAAATTTGTTGCTAGCAAAATATATTGCCAGGTTTAATTCTTATTTGCTTTACTGTGTGATCTAAATATAAAATCTAGTTTTCACTGTTCTTCACATTTAGGTTGCTGAATTCTCATGGTGTACTTTAAAAAATGTTTGCGAGTCCACTGTGAATAAGCATGACTGTATTGCTGTCCACTGCAAGTGAGATATTATCTTGCAGTAGCTGAGTATTAGAGTCTGTCCAAACTACGCTTAAATTCAACTTGCTTCTTAAGTAGCCTTGAACCTAAGTTATCTACAGAAGGGGAACCCTACCATTGTCATTTTATCAAACTCCCCTGTCTAGGCAAGCTTCATTCTCAAATCTTGAGCTTCATTCTAGGAAAACTTTATTAACCAATTAAAATCCTAAACTGTCTAGATACACCTGTAAGAATTATAGGTATTAAATGGAAAATAAATGATTAAATTTTGTTTTATATTCTTATAAAATAATTTTTACCATTAATTTCAAGTTGCAAATTTAAGTATCTCAGACCAAGTAATATAGATAGGTTTGATAAATGAATAGGTTTTACTCTTATTTACAATATTTTATAATGCCCCTTACTGTTTCACATGTATGCCTTTCCCCGCTGTCAGGTCATATGTATCCTGAGGACACATCTCATGTCATATATGGTTAGCTGGTACATTGTGAAAATGATGAGACTGTGCATTGATTTAGTTAAAAACTCTTTAATGCTTTTGTCTTCTCATATTCTGGTATGGTGTTTGGCATATCATGGGGTAGAGACTCAAATGTTTGCTCATGAATATCAACACAAACAATTGTTGCATTATTTTGAAAGGGAATAATTTACAGTAGAGGAGTAAATTGAATTTACAAGTTCACAGAAGATAAACTTGCAATAAGTGAATGAAATTTATAAGAAATTCTAATGAAGTTAAAGGATCAAAAGGATTATCATTCATAATGAATATGCAAAGAATAAAGTTAGAATACCTACTAGGGAAATAGAAATTATCAATAATTTTCTTATGATATATATTTAAAATTATTTTAACATTAAAATACTTTGAAGATGATTCATTCTCTGTTTAATATAATTTAGCAATGAATTTTTTATTTTTAATATTTCTATAGCTGTTCTGCAAAGTGTGCTTTGAATTACAAGTGATTTTTAAAATATAATGATGATATCTTTGTTCTTTTATGTTAGCTTTCCTAATACCTTCAAATTATATAAATTTATGTGAAAAGTCATAAAATTAAGTCATATTATTTAACATAGTGATTATTTTTAAGTTTTTAATTATATAATGAGTAGTAATCCTATAGAATCAGTATATTACATGAGGGTTATTATAATACAGTTTAAAATTGAGATGAAATTAGCTATTTGTGCTTAATATACAATTAAAGAATTTGACAAAACTAATTAATAACAGTAGAATTTTCATCCTTGAATAACATGGATAATAATCAAGATTCTCCATTTCAGTCTTGAATATAGAAACAGCCTAGTACTTATTTGGTACTTTCCTCTTTTAAGACAAGACACTAAAGTTTACATGCTGATTCACATATACAATTTCATTTGATTATCACATCAGTTTATATGCTGGACGTGCATAGAAGTTATGTTTTATTTTACAGCTGAGATAAGAAATATCTCTTGGTATAAGAACAGGTAAATTTTGGGTTTTTTAAATTAATTTTTAATATTAAAATATTATTTATTTTATTTATAATTTATTATTTATAATTTTAATATTATTTTTATAATGATATAATTATATATAATTATAATTAATAGTTTATAATATTTATACTATTATAAAAATAATTATTTATTTTTTGTTAATTGCAAAAAAACCCTTAGTATCTAAATATATTTACAGTGCATTACAGAGAGTGAGATTATGCATTACATTTAACAATGATATTTACAGATGAACAATACAAGTTAGGGGTCAATTCAGTTCCATTGAATAGTATGCTACTCTGCCTATGTAGGACTGGAAGAAAGTACCTTAGCCTTGCTAATAATTTTAAATTTACTTGATGAGATACATATAGAATACAGTGCCTTATGCATAATAGGTGATCTACAAGTGTGTGATACTATTAGAAAATTGAGTTCTTGATATTCTGAAATGATTTGTCTATTCCAAACAGTGGAGAGTATTGATTACTGATTTCCAGAGTAACAAAATGCCATATAATTATTATTCCAACACTACAGGTAGTAAATTACTGGCAAGGACGCTGATACTGAAATCAGTGAAGTCCTAATAATATGGAAGAAAAAGGAAAATATTCTCTTTACCTTCCATTCTTATTCCAACCACCACCATGTAGCCCTTGGTTTAAATTTTCCCTTTACTCTATATGTAGGACTCACTACAGACTGTTTAGAGTAGCATAGTGAGATGTGAATGAGTCTATATATAATAAATAGTATAGTAGGCAAATAATGGGTATGTAATCTGTGAGGAAAGTGTTGACAGGTGGTCTGTGACTCCACCATTAGCTTCAGGAAAATTTTTGATGAAATAATTATGGCAACTAACTCCAGTGGATTTATAAGAATATGTTAGGACTGAGAAAAATGCTTTGTACTAAAAAAGAATGTGTAACTTATTTATGACTACTTATTGAAAAAGTGGAAATTGATGTTACTGATAACAAATGATATTGAGCTGCAATAGAAAATAGGTACTATTCACACACTTCTGAGGAAAGGTAAAAATTCAAGGGATGCAGAAGTTTATTATTTTCCTGAGAGATGGTCTGCACCCTACAAGCTTTGTGACTTGTAACCTTACCCATGCCTTGTTACAAAGTTGAGGACATTAGAAGATGTGCCTGAGAGTCACCAGAATTTTGTGATGCTTTTGCTACTCTTGTGGTTACTTATTTTAATTCCTCTGGAAATTTAGATAAGCTTGTCTGAGCTAAAACTTACTGTGTCTAGGGCGCCTGGGTGGCTCAGAGGGTTAAAGCTTCTGCCTTCCGCTCAGGTCATGATCTCAGAGTCCTGGGATCAAGGCCTGCATCGTGCTCTCTGCTCAGCAGGGAACCTGCTTCCTCCTCTCTGCCTGCCTCTCTGCCTGCTTGTGATATCTCTCTCTGTCAAATAAATAAATAAATAAAAATATTTTAAAACTTACTGTGTCTAATCTTCAATCTCAAACCGAGGCAATTATTGCTGATAGATCAGAGTGTTCAGTACATCATCGTGCAAATTCTCCTCAGTATTATAGTTATCTAGAATATTTGTTTGTCCAGATAAGTTATTACAGAGATTTGTAAATATGGAAGAGTATAGTCTGGTTTACAATTTATAAAAACTAAAATAATCAGTAATTCACAATGCATTTGCAAGAATGATTTTCAATAAACTACACATTAGACAGTGAAGTACAGAGTATCCCTAAAAAGGGTAAACAAGTTCAGCCCTATCAATGCTGAGTTTCCTACCTTGAGATTGACTTTAAGTGCCATGTGAGGATGGCACACAGGCAAATGCCAGCATACTCCCTGACTGAGGAGGCGAGGCTGAAACTCTGTGGATACCAAAGTGTCTAAGGTTATCGGACAGAACACTGGAGAGCGAGAGGGAATGCAGTTATGCAGAAGAGTGCTCTCAAATATTCAGGTAATTACATATTGACACATGCATATGAAGTACACTTAAGAACTATGATTTAACAGTGCCTGGATGTCACACAGATCTAAAAAAAACAAAAAACAAAAAACCTGTTCCCACTAGTCTAAATGGAAAGCCTCATGACCTACAGGGCATTAGATAGCATAATCAGAAGTGTCTTACCTTAGCTACTCTTGCAGTGAGCATAGCAAAAGATATACAGGTTTTAAATCACTATGTTGTATGCCTGAAATTAATGTAATATTGGGTGTTAAATATACTGAAATAAAAACAAAAACAAACAGGAAACAAGCAAAATAAGTATTTTACTTTAACATTAACATTTAACATTATTTTTTCCTGGGTTAAGCAATGCTCTTTTCTGAAAGTGTGAAACTCTAAATAATTTAACTTCATTCCAGAATCAAGTTCAAGAAAATTTGTGGTGGGATGCCTGAGTGGCTCGATTAAGCATCTGCCTTTGGCTCAGGTTATAGTTCTGAAGTCCTGAGATTGAATCCTGCATAAGGGCAAGCCCAGCAAGGAGCCTACTTCTTCCTCTGCCTACCATTCCCCTATGTGTTCTCTCCCTCTCTCTGACAAATAAATAGGTGAAATCTTTTTAAAAAATTGTGGTAATTAAAAAAATGCAGCACCCAACAAGATACTCATAATATCTGGTGTAAAAAAAAAATTAAACAAACAAACATGCAGTCAACAAAAAATAAGCAGGCAGGGAAAGAGCAGGAAAATACTGTCTATAACAAGGAGAAGAGCAACCAGTAGAAATCAACCTGGAAATGACACAGCTATTAGAATTGATACAGGACATTAAAAATAGTTATTAAAAATGTTCTTATACTTTCAAATAGTTAAATATGGACTATATATAAAGTTGGAGATCAACTTTATAGGAATTAAAACTACAGTTGTTGAAATAAAAGAATTAAGGATAGAGTAGATGTTGTAGAATAAAAGATTAGTGCTCTTGAATATACAGCAGTATAATCCAAAATGAAATACAGAGAGAAGATGGGGTCAAAAACAAAAACAAATAGACAATCACACAAAAATAGATAATAAAGCTATGGGGAAATGACTAGGGTCCAATACATTTGTGATTGAAACCCCAAAGGCATAGGGACAAAAATATCTTAACAATTATAACTATCATTCAAATTTAATGACAATTATAAACCTAAAGTTCTAGGATCCTCAACAAACTTCAAGTACAACAAACATTAGTAAAATCACACTAAGGCACATCATAATCAAAGTTCCCAAAATAGTGATAAAGATAATAGCTCAGTCATCGGAAATAGAAGATACTGTGTGCACAGAATATCAAAGATAGTTATAAAAGCAGGTTTCTCAATGGAAACAGTGTAAGTGAGAAGATATTACAGCAATATCTTCAAAGTATTTTTTAAATATTTTATTTATTTATTGAGAGAGAAAGTGAGTGATAGCATGAGAGGGGAGAAGGTCGGAGAGAGAAGCAGACTCCCCATGGAGCTGAGAGCCCCATGCAGGACTCGATTCCGAGACTCCAGGATCATGACCTGAGCTGAAGGCAGAGGTTTAACCAACTGAGCCACCCAAATGCCCCAATATCTTCAAAGTATTTAAGGAAATAATGTTACCAATCTAGAACTTTTGAATGAAAATGCCATTAAAAAAGAAGTTGAAATAAAGATTTCTCTGACATGCAAAAGTCAAGATAATTCCTAACCAGCAGAACTGAATTACTTCAAGTAATTCAAGTAAAGGAAAATTATACCATGGGGAAATACGTATCTACACAAAGGAACAAAGAGCACAGATACTTTTATGTGTAAATATATAATAGTTTTGTTATTATTTAAATATTTTCAAAGATAATTGACTTTACGTAAAAATAATAAAGAACAGTGGGACGCCTGAGTGGCTCAGTTGGTTAGGCCAGCTGCCTTTGGCTCAGGTCATGATCCTGGAGTCCCGGGATTGAGTCCCACATTGGTCTCCTTGCTCTGTGGAGAGTCTGCTTCTCCCTTCTCATGCTCTCTCTCACTCATTCTGTCTCTCAAATAAATAAATAAAATCTTAAAAAAAAAAAAAAAGGCAGTGCAGGTTTTATAACACATGATGAAATAGTAATGACTGCACTATGTTTGGTTGGGAGTAAATGGAAGTATAATACTTTAAATTTCTTACACTAAGATGAGATATTAAAAAATCACTTAAAGTCAGACTCTGATAATTTCATGGCATTTACAGTAACCCCAAATCAACAGATAAAATACTAAATCACATATTACAAATGTGTAATAAATTTAATGAAAAGCATTTCAAGGGGAAATTTATAGCACTAAAATCCTACATTGAAAGAGAACAGATACCTTAAGTCAATTATCTCAACTTACACCCTGAGTAACTAAAAAATAGAAAGCAAATAAATCCCAAAATAAGTAAAAGAAAGGAAGTATTAAAGATCAGATACTAAGTCAATGAAATAGAAATTAAAACAAAAACAATAGAGCAAATCAATATTTTTAAAGTTGATGCTTTGAGAAGATCAATAAAATGGATAAACCCAAAGTGGAATAATCAATGAGTAATAGAGGACAGTACCAGTTTCAGGAATGAGAGGGCGACATCACTACAGATTTTATAAATATTAAAAGGATCATAAAGAATGATATTTATGTAAATAGATAAAGTAGATCAATGGAACAGAATAGGCATTTCAGAAATACATACAGATTTATTTTTTTTTTATTTTTTAAATATTTTATTTATTTATTTGATAGAAACACAGCGAGAGAGGGAACACAAGCAGGGGGAGTGACAGAGGAAGAAGCAGGCTTCCCCACGAGTAGGGAACCGGATATGGGGCTCGATATTGGGTCTCTGGGATCATGACCTGAGCTGAAGGCAGTTTCTTAACCAACTGAGCCACCCAGGTGCCCCCAGAAATACATACAGATTTAAATGGGAAATTGATTTTTCACAAAGGTGAAAGTGTGTGATTTTGAAAAAGGATGGTCTTTTACTTTAACTTTATTTCTTTGAAAGAGAGAGCACACAAGTGTGGGGGAGAGGGAGGAGTAAAAAGCAGACTCTTCTCCCTACAGAGGGGCTCAATCCCAGGACCTCAAGATCATGACCGAAAAGCAGATGCTTGATCAACTGGGATACCAGTTGGTTAATGACCATGATATTTTCAACAAATGGTTCTGGAAAGCTTTGATGTCCATATGCAAAACAAACAAAGAAATACGTGCAAAAAAAACCCTTTGATTCACACTTGTACTGTCTGAATAATTAACTAAAAACTGATTATACACAAATTATAAAAATTTTAGGAGAAAATATTTGTGCCTTTGACTTAGGCAATTCTTAGATATATAATAAAGATTCATTAAAAAAATGGTCATTTAGAATTAATAAAAATATAATTTCTGCTCTTTGAAATATACTACTAAAAATAAAAGACTAGCTAGAGAAAACATCTTGGTAAGGTATGTGGTAAAGTTTTGCATTCAGACTGTATCAAAGAGTGCTCAAAACTGCAATAGAAAATAAAACACATTTTTTTAAATGGACAAAAATTTGAGAAGACACTTTACCAAAGATGTGCAAAGAGCTAACAGTGCACGAACAGATGTTCATTGTCATAGAAGAGAAATAAAAGACCACAATGAGATACCACTACACATCTATTAGAATGATGGAACTTCAGTAAGATTGCTGAGGAATTGGAACTTTAATACACAGCTGGTGGAATTGTAAAATGGCAAAATCACTTTGAAAAGCAGTTTGACAATTTATTTTCAATTTGTTTGGATTTAATTTAATTTTTTTCTGTCCTTATTGTAGTGGCTAAAACCTCCATTGTAATATTGGATTGGACATGCTGTGCTTTTTCCTAGTCTTAGTGGACTATTTCAGACTATTATCAGCTATAATTTTGTTGTCTATTTAGTTTTTATTTTAGCTATCCTTTATAAGACTTAGTAAATTTAATTCTATTTTTTTAATTTTTTAATTCCACTTTTCATTTTTGTTTCTTTTAAGAATATTGATCAGAAATATGTTGGATTTTGTCAAATGCATCACTGAGTAGCTCCTACAGTTTTCTATCTCATCATTTAATATGGGATTACATTGATTTTCTAAGGTTAAACCAACTTTGCTTTCCTGGGATAACTCCATTTTATCATTAAATGATGGGGTGCCTGGGTGGCTCAGTTGGTTAAGTGACTGCCTTCGGCTCAGGTTATGATCCCAGAGACCAGGGATCAAGCCCCACATCGGCCTCCCTGCTTGGTAGGAAGCCTGCTTCTCTCTCTCTCACTCCCTCTGCTTGTGTTCCCTCTCTGGCTGTGTTTCTCTCTGTCAAATAAATAAAATATTTTTTAAAAAAAAAGTTATCCTTTATATTTCTTGTTGTGGTCTAGTTTCTAAAATGATATTAAGGATTTTTGCATCTATGGTTATGAGTGATATTTATGTCTATTAAAAATGCTTTTTGCTTCTTGTAATGACCTTATTTTGGTATCAGAGTAACAGAATGAAATGGGCTTACTTTTACACTTTCAACTGGAATATTTATTCCAGAAATTATATTATTTTAGGTATTTTTTTCATACATACAGGTGAAGTCAACAGTGTAGAGGTTATTTGTTGTTGCTGTTGTTTTTGTTTGTTTTTCTTTGTTTTTGAAAGATCTTTAATTATAGTTGTAAGGGCTCTTCTAGTTATCATTTTTGTCTTAAGTGAACTTTAGGAATTTGTATTTCCCAAATAATTTGCTCATTTTATATAACTTGTTTAATCTAGGAAATAAAGTATTTTATAACATTCTCTTTTTAATATCTGTAGAATCTGTAGTCATGTCACCTCTCTCATTCCTCATGGCAATTTTGATAACCTTGTGTCTGTTCTTCTGAGGTTCCCATGAAAATAGTCTCTAGTAAAGGATCATGCCCTTCCCTTGTATCTTGTTATGCCTATTTACTAGTTGTGAAGGGACCCTCTGGGTACACTAAAGGCTACTGTGCTCTAGATGGAGTGTTTTGTGACTCCTTTAAAGGTATTAGTAAATATGTTCCTTCTTAACCAAAAAAGGGACAGGGAAGAGTGGCAGTCACATCTGATATTTTTTAAAAAGTACCTGACTTAAAAAACTTAATAAACTAGCAGAATGCAGAATCAGAATTGTAAATAGAATAAACTGTTGGTTGCTAAGGGGAGGGGTTGGGGGTTGCAAAAAATGAGTGAAGGGGAGAGGGAGATACAGGCCTCCAGTTATGGAATAAGTAAGTTATGGGAATAAAAAGCAGAGTATAAAGAATACAGTCAGTAATATTTTAATAGCAGTATAACGGGATAAATGGAAGCTATACTTCTGATGAAGATAACATAATGTATGAACTGGTCAAATTACTAAATTGTATAGCTGAAACTAATGTAACATTGTGTGTCAACTATACACAGAAAAAAAAAAAAGTACCTGACATATCAGAAATAGTAAGTTTATGGGCCCTACAAATTATACCAGTTTAATGAAAGATGTCGATTCCATTGTTATAACTTGTACCAAGCAAACAAAACTCCAAAAAGTTAGGCCATGTATAAAATAATATCTTCTCGGGGCGCCTGGGTGGCTCAGTTGGTTAAGCAACTGCCTTTGGCTCAGGTCATGATCCCGGAGACCTGGGAGTCCCACATTGGGCTCCCTGCTCGGCAGGAAGCCTGCTTCTCCCTATCACACTCCCCTTGCTTGTGTTCCCTCTCTGGCTGTGTTTCTCTCTGTCAAATAAATAAAATCTTTAAAAAAAATAAAATAATATCTTCTCTCTAGCCCAAATATAAGAAATAGAACCTGTAATTAGAAAGCTAGAAAAACAGAGCATAATAATATTTGTTATCAGCCAATGAATGAAAGACAGCTTCATCCTGGTCAGTCACTTTTACAAATAAAACAGTCTACCACAAAGCAAGAAGAAAAACAAACATATGAAGCACTGCAGTACAACACTGAGCTGGGGACTGGTGAATCCTGCTTTTTCTGTAAAGGCTATACTTTTCACTGAAATGTTTTGGTGATATACCAGCACCTGTATTGTGGACAAAGAAGCTGAAAGGTCTTTTAAACTTTTAACCACCACTTCCCTCCTATATTAATTGCTCCTAACTTTGATAAAGTATTAAACCTTTTCTGTCAGAAGAACAAGAGAGCTGCTAGTGGCTGTATGCTTACTCAGAATTAGGATCTGACCCTATGCCTATTGCTTACTTTTATGTATTATTGGATTCTCTTGCTTTGGAGATGCCAAGATGTATGTTGGTAGTAAAATTAGCCTCTCTTCTGATTGAAAAGGCTCAGGCTTTAACTCTGGGACATCTGACTTATTTAAAAGTACTTCATGCTGTTACTGAGATTTTATAGGTTTATAAGGGGCAACACTTGTCACTGTGCTGTCAGACTAGCTATAAGCAAGTCTCATTGTCTAATCCTGGTGTTATTTTAGGCTGTTGTAATCTTTTGAATTAATCTACCCTGCTGACCGTATCAGAATATGACTGCCTTGTGGTCCAGTATGTGGACCACAATCTGATTTCCCTAATTATTCTGATGTCCCTATTCCTATTCTGATTTACTACTGTTTGCTGGTGGATCTTGTATAAGAAATACACCTGTACATATAAAAGCATCTTATGTAATAGTCAGTTCTTATGAGATATTAAAGTATTGTTTTCCCAAGCTAAATCAGCTCAAGTGATAGAACTCATAGCTGTTACTCAAGTCATCGAATTAGCTAGCGTTCTTTTTTTTTTTTTCAAAGATTTTGTTTATTTGACAGAGAGAAACACAGCCAGAGAGGGAACACAAGCAGAGGGAGTGAGAGAGGGAGAAGCAGGCTTCCCGCCGAGCAGGGAGCCCGATGTGGGGCTCGATCCTGGGTCTCCAGGATCATGACCTGAGCCGAAGGCAGTCGCCCAACCAACTGAGCCACCCAGGCGCCCTGAATTAGCTAGCATTCTTAAGTGAATATCCATACTGAAAGTAAATATATATTTGGGGTCATGCTGTGGCACAATTTAACAAAAATAGAGGCTTTCTAATATCAATGGCAACTAAACTAAAATATCACATGGGAAAATAAAGATTTATTAGAGTCATTGCAACTTCCTTAATGAATTTATATATATATATATATAAAATATATATTTATATATGTCATTATGAAACTTATACCAGACCAAAAAAAAAAAAAAAAAACCAAAAAGAAATGCCTAAAAGAAATAAATATGTAGACTAAGCTGTAAGCTGTAAAAAGGGCTGCTACATTTTGTACTGGGGAAACTATATCCCCACTACTTCTATCCAAGGATTTCTATTTACAGATATCAAAATAATACGACTTCTAAGGAATTAGAAAATTGGAAATTAGGTAAAGCAGGTACATGAGAATTACCTGGTAGTATTTTTCTTGTACCTAAATTTTTGTTTCTCTGAATGACTTTTATAATGTCATTAAAAAATTCTTCAAACAAAAAGAATGTACTGAAGACTCAGAATAGTACCATACTTATAATAAGGATCAAATAATTCTGGAAACAGTGCAAATGTTCGCTGTTCGTCAGAAAAACTCTTTATTGGTAATGTATAAGATGTGAAGGAAGCCTATTGAGGACATTACCTGAGACATGGTAGCAAATAGATTTTCTTTAGCTTGTGCCATCAGAAGGTAAGAAGTGGTGGCCCATGGGTGGCTTAGCCAGTTAATGGTCTGACTTCAGCTCAGGTTATGATTCATGGGTCCTGGGATCAAGCCCAGGGTCAGGCTCCCTGCTTAGTGGGGAGTTTGCTTCTCCCTCTCTCTTTCTCTCAAATGAATAAGTAAAAATATCTTTAAAATAAAAGGTAAGAAATATTATTAGTGATTGTGTGCCTGATGTCCACAGGGCCAGAAGTGTTACCATTAGTTAAATCAGAAGCTCAAATAATAATCAAGTCCCTAATGAATTATATCATCCCACACATTAAAACTGTTTCCAGTGGAGGAACTCATTTCACTTTTATAGTAATTCAGGGTCTCAGTATTAGCATACAAATATAATAACATATCATACTTTTTTTCATATCTAGTCCTCTGGACAAGTGGAATAAATGAACTATATCACAAAGAATTATATTGCTAAATTATGTCAAATCAGTGTAGCCTATGTTTTTATTACTGGTTTTATTGAGAATAAGGCCACTCCCTCTGAATTAATGTTTGGAAGATCTGCAAATTTAGGATTAAACTTACCTATAAACCTGATGTTGTTAAAGCATTCATAGGTAAAATAATTAACAACATCTGGAGTAACCAGATGTTGGAAAAATCTCCTGAGGAAGTGTTTTATTGATACGGATCAGGAGACCAAAATGTTACAACAGAATGGATTATCTGCACTAAAAAAGACCCTCCCATATATTGCTGATAACTCACTTGTTATCAGAGTGAAGAAGAAATATATGAATACTGGAGGTATGCTTTGCATTTGAGACACTACATCTGACTGATGAGCTGCAGCTTCCTGTAAGAAGTGGTAGGTTATGCTCTCTAGGCAGTAACTTACATAACAGGGTTGCTGAAGAGAAAAGATTTTATAATGGACTTACTGCAGTTTTGTAATGGACTTACTGACAATATCAGTTTTGTAATTTTTGAAAAAAATTCTGACAATAATTTGATATTTGATACTTATACTTCATATCTAAATATGGAGCTTGCAGTATGATTCCTCGTCATTTATTTTTTATTATTTTATTTTTTATTTCTCATTCTTTTAGAAAGGAGTTCCTCAACTATGAATTGTCCTATGAGATGAAGGCTGAAGAAAACTTGTTTTTCTTCCCTTCTTTTGGCCTATAGTGCAACCATAGATGGTCTAAGTTTAGGTGAAATGAAAAACTCTAAGTCTTTCCATAGTCTAAAATCAGTATTTACAAAATATTAATAAATACACTTTTAAATTCATCACCCATTATGTTATTGAATATACCAAAAGGAAGGAACTATTAGCCAATTGAGCTAAAAAAAAAAATAATGGTACTAAAGTTGAAAGTCTGTTACCATTACCCTAATACTCTAATTCTTATATATTTTAGCCATTCGGGTGTTAACAAAGCTGTATATAGATGTAAAATGAAAAAATGTTCTGGCCGAGATGATGGATTAGTTTCTCCAAAAGGCCTAAAATACAGTTTTCTGTAATGATGACTCTATCCTATTTAGAACCTAGCAATCTCCAGTACCCATACATGAGGACACTATAATAATTAAATGACTTTATTTCTTAATATTCTTGCACTAATATTTGATTTAATTCTACTTGTACATAATGGGCTTTCCCATTTTTGAGATATTTTTACACAGAGACTAAAATATGTCCGTCATCAAACTAAAAGGGACTTTTTAAATACTATATTGTGGGGCTACATCCCAGGCCTAGAACTATAAACTCTTATGATACAGAAATATTGATAAACTTAATATACTGGGAAAGTTACAGAAACACATAATTCAGATGTAAGAGGATTGAATTGAAACATAATAGAAGATATAGAGATCAGAACAAAATTAGAAGGTATTTGGGAGAGAATTTGGAATTGGATAGGTTAGAATAAAATCTTGTTCCAAAAAAATAGAGCTAAACAATAGTCACAATTCCCCACCTCTATAACAATAGGACAAATAATTACAGGACATATTTACTAGTACTGAACTACAGGATTGTACCCATTCATGGGAACGGTTGGATATTGGACATCATGCTATCTGTGGAGAGATTAAAAGATGATGTAAGAACGTTTATGATATTTATAGAGGAACTAAAAATGTCATTTACAGATTGAAACTGTTGAAAAATCAAACCAACATAATTTTTCTTTAGGATATATGCTTTTTCCTATAAAGATATGGGACAAATATGTTAGATGAATGCCTGATGTTCAAAGAGATTTAATTGACTGCAGTCAAAGTGTTAGTATTGACACTGACAGATGTCAGGAATGACCAATTGGCTGGATTTGTCCCTAAGATTTAAAATGTACTAAATTTTGCTTCTAACAGTTTAATATTTCCACATATACCTCCAGTAAGCATCCTATAACGCACTTCAATAATGGATAATGGGTCGGTGCAACATGTCTTTCTATATTGGAAACATTATTTGGGAAGATGGGACTATTTATGCTAGCTCTGATTTAATCTGTAAGAATAAAAAAATTCACAAATAGATATTTATAAAATATATTGAGCCATGCAAGAAAAATGGTGAATCAAATCTGTAGGCTATCTATGTTGACTAGACTATGTTGATTATGCATTAGGTATATTAGGAGATCTAACTGAAAATCTAAAATGAGAACTAAAGAGTTCCATTACCATCTCACCACTTAGTACACAAATATGTTTTTAAATATTGCTTCAGTGAAGTCAGTAATATTCAGGAATGTGGAAAGAACTTGAGCATTATAATACAGTGAAAATCAATACTATATTATCATTTCTGTGAAAATGGCTCTATAAGCAAAAAAGCATTCAAGAAATTAATTTGCAATACTATTTAACAGGGTAATATTTTTTACCATTATTATAGGGTCATTGATGATGAGATGTGAAAGTTGTCATCATTCTATGTCCCGACAATGAACTAAACAAAACAAAATAGGATTAGATTGTAGAGGATATGTAGAAAGGATCTGGAATACCATATACACTAAGTTTGTCATTAGAATTGAAACCAGAGAGACCTAATGGCTTCATTGCACAGCTCTTTATAGGTAAATGTAGAACATTCTGGAAGAGTTGTCAAAATGGAAAATAAAAAGTAATACATTTGGCATTGAAAAATAAAAAACAACTAAGCATAGAAATCAGAGAATCGATTCCATTTGCTATAGCACCAAAAACTATAAGATACTTAGGAATAAACCTAAACAAAGAAGTCAAGGATCTGTACTCGAGGAACTACAGAACATTCATGAAAGAAATTGAAGAAGACACAAAAAGATGGAAGAGCATTCCATGCTCATGGATCGGAAGAATAAACATTGTCAAAATGTCTATACTGCCCAGAGCAATCTATACTTTCAATGCCATTCCGATCAAAATTCCACCAACATTCTTCAAAGCATTGGAACAAAAAATCCTAAAGTTTATATGGAACCCCAAAAAGACCCTGAATCGCTAAGGAATTGCTGAAGAAGAAAAGCAAAGCTGGAGGCATCTCATTACCTGACTTCAGGCTTTATTACAAAGCTGTGATTACCAAGACAGCATGGTACTGGCACAAAAACAGAGAAATAGACCAATGGAACAGAGTGGAGAGCCCACATATGGGCCCACAAATCTACAGGCAAACCATCTTTGACAAAGCAGGAAAAAATATCCAGTGGAAAAAAGACAGTCTCTTCAATAAATGGTGCTGGGAAAATTGGACAGCTACATATAGAAGAATGAAACTAGACCATTCTCTTACACCACACACAAAGGCAAACTCGAAATGGATGAAAGACCTCAACGTGAGGCAGGAATCCATCAGAATCCTGGAAGAGAACATAGGCAGTAACCTCTCTGACATCAGCCACAGCAACTTCTTTCAAGACACGTCTCCAAAGGCAAAGGAGACAAAAGCGAAAATGAACTTTTGGGACTTCATCAAAATAAAAAGCTTCTGTACAGCAAAGGAAACAATCAACAAAACAAAGAGGCAACCCACAGAATGGGAGAAGATATTTGCAAATGACACTACAGACTAAGGGCTGGTATCCAAGATCTATAAAGAACTACTCAAATTCAACATTCAAAAAGAAGATGAACACATCAAAAAATGGGCAAGAGACATGAAGAGGCACTTCTCCGAAGAAGATATACAAACGGCTAACAGACACATGAAAAAATGTTCAGCGTCACTAGCTATCAGGGAAATTCAAATCAAAACCACACTGAGATACCACCTTACACCAGTTAGAATGGCCAAAATTAACAAGACAGAAAACAGCAAGTGTTGGAGAGGCTGTGGAGAAAGGGGAACCTTCTTACACTGTTGGTGGGAATGTAAGCTGGTTCAGCCGCTTTGGAAAACAGTGTGGAGATTCCTTAAAAAATTAAAGATAGAGCTACCCTATGACCCTGCAATTGCACTACTGGGCATTTACCCCAAAGATACAGATGTAGTGAAAAGAAGGACCATATGTACCCCAATGTTCATCGCAGCAATGGCCACAATCGCCAAACTGTGGAAAGAGCCAAGGTGCCCATCAACAGATGAAT
>PITA01027267.1:0-21206 GCA_004023965.1 Spilogale gracilis | reverse complement strand
CAACACCTCCCCGTGGCGAACACCCCCCCCGTGGCCAGCAGCCCTCCCACGGGAATGGCGGTGGCGTCACAGCCACAGGTCTGTCCCCTGCACTTCCGGCCTAGAGAGAAGAGCCGTTGGGCGGCACCCGTCTGCTGCTTTGCGTCCCCCAGGCAGGCCTGGGGCAGGGTCCTTGCCAGGGCCGGACACCTGAGAGAGCTGGCCACACACTGGGCTCACTGCCCTGGGCCTCACCTTCACCTCTTCTGCATCCAGCTTACCTCCAGGCCAACGCACAGAGGTTCTGTCCCCGCGTCTGTCCTGCAGTGAGGTCTGCCGTCCCTGCTGAGGTCTGCCCTACCAGGGTTCTGAGCCCTGGGGGCCCAGCAAAGGACGTCGGAAGTTCTCCCGGAGCTTGTAGGAGCCGCTGCTGTCGATACTGAAAATGTCTGGTCACGAGGGATGATGTCCCTGCTGGAGATCGGTTTTGCTACCGCTTCAGAGTGCGTGGAATACGGGCTGTACTGTGACCAGTATTTGTCACTGGGGCACAGCGGGAGCTCTGGACCCAGTTGCCGTAGAGCACAAGTGTGGAAAATACAGAGCAGTCTCCCAGCTCCAGAAATAGAACCAAAATCACTATTCACTGAGAGAAGAGGAAAGTTTAGTGCCAATTAAAAGCCTGTTTTTGAAAGTCTTTGGCTTCTCAGGTTGTCCGAGAAGGAAGCTGGTCTTTCAGAGAGATCCCCGACTCACATCCTGCCCGGCCTCGCCCTGAGACCAGCAGAGCTCACCAAGCCAGCCTCCCTCCGACCTGCCCGCCAACACGGTCCTGCCCTGGTCGGTGTGGCGTCTCTGGCTGTCATGTCTGAGCACAGAGCTGGCGTCCAAAGGGCAGGAGGGCAGGTCAGTGGTCCCAGAGGCCCAGGTGGCAGAGGCCGCCGGGACAGGCGCGAGCGTGAGGGGACGGCCGTCTGGGACAGGCGCAGGGGTGAGGGGACGGCCGCCGGGACAGGCGCAGGGGTGAGGGGACGGCCGCCGGGACAGGCGCAGGGGTGAGGGGACGGCCGTCTGGGACAGGCGCAGGGGTGAGGGGACGGCCGTCTGGGACAGGCGCAGGGGTGAGGGCATGGCCGTCTGGGAGAGGCGCAGGGGTGAGGGGACGGCTGCCGGGACGGTGTGAGGGGGAGGGGATGTCCTGACACAAGAGGGAGGGGGAGCAGAAGGGACACAAGGACTCTGCCAGCCTCGGGGCCCACTCAGGAAGGAGGCCGTGTGCACCGCGAGCTCAAGGCCACTTGGAGGCCCCGGGTCTGCTCCGTGATTTGGGCGGTGGAGAAGAGGGGACGGCGGACCCATCAGACGGGCTCCAAGCCCATGTCTGCGAGGGGCTTCCTGGTGCTCCAGACGCACCCCCTCCTGCTCTGCAGACTCAAGCCCTCTGCTTTATTCTGTAGTCCGGGGGAAAGTCACTCCACAGATCCCGTGGTCCTAATACTCATCCACGGAAAGGAGACGCCGTGGCGGCCTTGCTGCGATGAACTGAGTCGGGGCCTCTGGCACGGGCCCTGCTCCCTCGCTGGTGGATGACGTGCTCCTTCGCCCTTGATGGACCTTTCTCTGCTCGAGGCCCCCGAGCTCTCCTCCTCGGGCTCCCAGTTTCCTCCTCATCAGCCCTCGGGGTTTGCTCTACGCGTCCTGAAGGCAGGCTGCCAGGGGCCGGCAGCAAAGTGGGTAGGGCGGCGAGTGGGGTCTGCATACAGGACACGGGAGACCCTGGGCACAGGCACCCCAGCCCTGCCCGCCACACATCTTTGGGGACAGCGTCTGCAAAGACCCTTAGGCGTGCCCTCTCTGAATCAGCCTAATGGTCCCCAGTCACCCACTTTCCACAGGGAAAGGTGAGCACAGTGGGGACAAAACAGTGGCCTCCCGGGCCATCAGGCCAGCTTGCTGCACGGCAGGCACGTCTGCTGTCATGCTCCGAGCCCATGGCCCCGAAGGAGCCTCGGACCAGCAAAGTTGGGGCGAGCTGTGTGGTGCCGGTGGGGACCACGTGTTGGTAGGAAGAGGGGTCTCCCCTGGACCTGATCCTGTCCCCCAGAACCCAGCGGCATTTTTGGACACTTCTATCAGGCTGAATGAGAACCACCGCCTGCAAAAATGGAAACCCGCTCCCTGACTGTCTGAGCGGGCGCAGCGTCCCTGGGGCCTTCCTGCAGAAACAACAGCCCACCTCTGGCACTGGCGCCCGCTGCCAACCTCCTGTGACAGTGGCCCAGACGCGGAGCCGAAGCCCTGTCCTGAAGGGACGTGGGGCCCCACCTCCAGCGGCTGCCTGGCCAGGGCGTGGCAGGGCTGGCCTGGGAACTTCGGGACTGTCTCCCTTGACATAGAGCCATAGCCGCCTGGCTTTCTCTTGTTCCTGACGCTTTTTCCTGAGCCCACTTTTTTCTTTTCTTTTCTTTCCTTTCCTTTTCTTTTCTTTTCTTTTCTTTTCTTTTCTTTTCTTTTCTTTTCTTTTCTTTTCTTTGTTTTTAAGATTTTATCTATCTGAGAGAGAGCAAACAGGAGAGCAGCAGGCAATGGGAGAGGGAGAAGCAGGCTTCCCACTGAGCAAGGAGCCGGACACAGGACTTGATCCCCCGACCCTGAGATCATGACTTGAGCCAAAGGCAGACGCATCACCGACTGAACCCCCCAGGTACCCCTCCCGTGTCCACATTTAAGAACAAATTGTGAGATTCCCAGAGACCAGTGATGGCCGCCCTTGATCTCAGAACATTCCTACCCCAGCTTCTCCCAGCATTCTGTGCCGGTATGTGGTGTCCTTCCCAGCAGGGTGCTGCCCTGGGGGACACGGTGTCCCCCTCTAACTGGTGAAGCCCTGTTGTGAAGGGTTGTGTTTCTGTCTCTCCGGGCAGCTGTCGCGTGTGATGAGAGGGCTGCTGGGGCCCTGGACCTCACCCTCTCTCCTGCTCCTGGAGGCTGGGAAGGACTCCCTGGGAGCCCCCCTGTGGGGCTCCTCCTTCCTCCCTCTGACCAGGGGCTGGTTAACGGGTGCCAGTAGGATGTCTCCTCTGATGGAGGCCTTCGCCTTAGTTGGGGACCCGAGCTGCCATCTGTTTGAGCCAAGTAAGGACAGTGCAGCGAGCCGTGCGCCGGGACGCCCACCCGTGCCCCCAGCCCCTCCAGGACCCACTTGCTCCTGGGAAGGAGCCAGGTTCTTTGGGGTCGGGAACGCGGCTACACCTGGGGCCAGCTGGCGGAGGCCCGCGGATGCCCAGCTCTGTGGCTGGGGAGTTGGGTGGTGTCTGCAGACGAGCAGGGGGCTCTGTCCCCTCCTAGAGCCGCTCTGTCTTGGGACCCACAGTGCCTGTGGTCGCGGTGGGCGGCGTTCACAGAGCCGTCCTTACCATCATGGTGCTTTCCCACTGGCCTCAGTTTTGACTCCTGCACTGGGTCATCATTTCTTTTCATCTGTTTTAATTTTTCTTCATCAGATAAGTTGGCGGTTATCATGCCTGGAGAATGGTGATGGGATCCTGGAGTCACTAACAATTACACAATGTAACAAGAAGTCACTAACAATTACACAATGTAACATTTGCTAGAGGCAGGCGTGCTGTGGGCGTGGCTATCGTCTCAGATCCAGGGCAGCCCTGCAGTGGACCCCCACCCTTGGCTTTAACCGCCACGTTGTGCGTGGCTTGCTGTGTGTCCCAATGGAGCCCTGGGCCCTCCTGGCCTCAGCTGTGTCCTCCGGGGCTCAGCTCTCCTCGGTGGGGGCTCTCCAGCAACTGTCGCCTGCCCTGCCCTGACACCTGCCACTCGGGGCCGTGTCCTAAGGCCTACACATTCTGCTAAGCAGCTGACCCTTCCTCTCACTCACCCCCAGTGTCCCTGTGCCACGAGGGTGGCGTTACCCTGGCTTTTGTGGGAGTGCCAGGGCCTTGGGGCCAAGTCCTGTCCCGAGTGGGTGGTGATGCCGAGGTGACCGTCAGCTCCTGGGGCCTGAGTCACAGGCAGCAGGGTCATCCTGCTGCTGTCTTTGCCATGTCACTGGCTTTATGTCTGACGGGGAACTAGATGGTGGCCACCGGCAGGAGGTCAGTTGGGCTGCCCGTGTGGACACCAGCAGGCGAGGGCCGTCTCTCCACCTGGGCCTGGGCTTTCTACCTTCAAAGAAAAGGATATTTTAAGAAGAAGGCATGAATCTGCCGTGTCCCTGCCATCTTGAAAGTCATAGATGGTTTTAGTTATGAGACAATGAGAAAATGTACTTTGGAGAAGAGACAGACGTGAAACACTCATGCCTCCTGGACCGCAGAGGAGCCTCTCTTTGCAAGTGAGCCCGCTGCCTGGATGCTGGTCTCCGGGACGCAGAGCCAGGAGGGTAATGAGACGCCGGCCGGCTTGGCCTGCACGGCAGGGCCGCCAGTGACACGGGCTCCACAGAGCTGACGCCTCCGTTGGGCGGCCCCGGCATCTGGGTCCTGCAGCCAGGCTGGGACAGCGAGGACCTGGATGCCGGCCATGTGGGTGGGCCATCGGGGCCCATGTCCAGGAAGGCAGGCAACCGGATGGCTGAGCAAGGGACCCAGGAGCCAGGGCACCACCCATGGGCATGTCCACACGCCGAGCCTGGCTTAGGACTGGTGAGCACATGCCCGAGCAGGGCGGCTTGGCGTCCACACAGTGCCAGGGGCTCCCCGCACCCAGAACCACCTAGACCCACATCCTCCCTGTCTTGGCCTCCGACTGTCCCTGGGGCACCATGCCACCTAACATGCCTCTCCACACCCGCGGAGCTGCAGCCAAGATGCCTGTTTCCCTCGTTGGGCGACCGGGGAGGGCGGTCCCTGAGCTCAGGGTCATGTTCACACATGTGTGTCCTGTGGGACTGTGCCGGGACTGTGGCTGCTGGAGGGAAGGGCTCCGAGACCCCCGACACTTGCTCAGCGGCTGGTGCTCCTGGGGCCCTGCGGCACCCAATGTGGCCACGACTCTGCCTCCACTGCCCCGGAGGCCACGTCTCCTGGGGCCTCCCTCTCCGGGCAGCCTGTTGAGGAGTAGGCACACCACAGGCAAAACCAGACCCCAGGTGTCTTGAGGGCTAACCGCATAACAGCCGAGCCCCCCCCCCCCCGAAGATGACCAGAAGGAGAGGTTTGTTCCCAGGCCGATGTGGGAGCTGTAGAGGGCGGCCTGTGTTTGCTGGTGGCCCTGAGCCCCATGGGACGGGGACCATCCGGGGGCTCCCACCGCACTGCACGGCTGCACGGGACGACTAGACACCAATGGGGCAGTGACCATAGTGGGTAAAGCACAGCGAATACCCTGAAATCTGTGAGTTTGCGATAACAGGGAAAACAGAATCGGCGGCTTTGGTCATCACTATTTGGCATTCTGAGCAAATCAAAACTTACAAAGCACCATTAGTAAATACGATAATATAACCAATGCAAGTAAATGATTCTGAAACAATAATATGTTACAAGAGCCTTCCTTCATAGGCAGTATCTCCTCCAAAGGAATTCTTAAAAATCTTTAAGAAAAAAAGTACATAATTAGATACCCTTGGAGGATGCTAGTGAACCAAGCCTCTTAAAATATTTAACAGACAAATAAAGGGAAAGAGTCCAATGTCAACCTAATCTTTGCTAGGTGATCCATGCCGCGGGGAACCAACAGGGGAAAGTCTCTCTTCAAGCTAACGATTCAGTGGAGGCCATGGAATCAGAAAACTGACATTTGCCATTGTTGATGGGGAGCAGGTGACGCTGGCCAGTGGCTGCAGCACGGGCAGAGGGCACGTGGGTTCGGGGAGTGGAGGGTGGGTGGCCCCCGGGCGCAGGACGGCGGACTGGAGCCATCTCAACGCCACACACGCGGCACACCTTCCCCGAAGAGGGGACGAGAGCAATCACCGGCAGCATTTTAGGCATGACCGTGCTAGAATGGCTCTTTTTGTAAGGAAATCTTCCTTTCTGAAACACGTATGGGATTATTTATGGAAGAAATGCTGTGCGCTTTGAGATCGGCCTCAGTGTACCCTTCGAGGACAGACTGGCAGGGGGTCCCCGTGCAGCCCGCCTCCGCTCTGCGCGTGCCCCGGGGAAAGGCCGTGTCCTCAGTCTTGCCCTGTGCGGTCGGCCCCGTTCTCGGGCCGCTGCTGAGCCTGCCCTGGCCTGCCGCCCGCTGCTATAAGTGGGGGCGGGGCACAGAAAACTCCACGGCCACAGCCAGACCTCACCGGGTGCGTTCCAACGGCAGGAATGAAGAGCCCGCTGGTGCTGGCGGGGTCCCACGGGAGGAGGCGCTGCCTGGGTGGAGGGGCTCTGCTTCTAACAGGGCTTCCCCAGTAGCGAGAGCCCCACGCGCGAGCTGAGCCTCCCTGGCTGCCGTCGGGGGTTTGCACCCGGTGTGCTCTGCTGAGCTGCTTGCAAGGGCCCTCTGTCCCGCCTCCTCCTGACCTGGACGTCTGAGACAGGTGTGAGGGTGCTGGGCCGTGGGCGGCTCCCCCCCGGATGGGCGCTGGGTCTCCAGACGGGGGCCAGTGTCCAGCTTCCCAGAGCCTTCCCGAGGACCCGAGACACCGGGCTGTCCTCGCTCTCCCTGCTGCCTCGTCTCCCGCAAACGTGGCCTGTGGGCTCTTCCGGAGGCCTCCCTGCACATCCCGGCACTGACGGTCAGTCCCCCGGTCGGCATGCGCCCCGAGACTCTGCATGTCCCGCTGACAGTGCACTGCCCCAGGACGAATTCCAGAGTACCCAGCCAAGACACAGGCTTCGCGGGGGCAGCGAGCAGGGGTCGGTGAGCAGAGAAAACCCCCCGAGGGTCCTCTGCTCACTGCTCCCCACCGGGTGTGCGGGGCGACGGTGACAGGTCGGCCCTGCCCTGCCCACCCCTCTCAGGGGCGTCCATGTGATGGGGTTTCTGAGAAAGGGTCCTGTCCAGCACCTAGGGACATTTGGGGCTCGACCCCTGCTGGGACCCAGGGCCATGGGTCCTTAGACGCAGCCCCCACCCCAAGGAGCCCCCACGGTCCCCCACAACGTCCTTCTCTCTCCACAGTGTGTGGGGGAAGGGGTTCTTTGCAGCCTTGTTTATAACGGGGAAAAGATGGAAACAACACAAAACCCACGAATAGAGAGGCAGACAGCGGTGCGGACAGGGTCGTACAGAACCACCTGTCGTCCGTGCTGTGTCCCGCTGACTCACGCCCTCGCGGGGGCTGACGTGGCTTCTCCCGGGTGGTCGAGGAGGCTCCTCTCCTGGATGGCGCTTCCTGAGGCGCGCACACGGACCCTGCCTGGACCCGAGGCCCCCGCGATCCTGCCTATTCATTGCTGAGTGCGACACACCAAGTTCTTAAATCGGAATTACTGACCGGGCATTAAAACTCAGGCCCCGTCGGAAAGAAGTCTGGATTCTTGCTGAGAACCTGTGCGGCTCCGGGAGTGCACTCCCGCCCGAGGACAGGCCTCTCTGTCACGGAGGCCCCTTGGGAGTGGCTCAGCCTCACACGTCCACGTGCTCACACGCAGGTGCCGGGCCTGGAGCACCAGCGCCCGGAGGCCTCCCTGCACCCCAGCGGCCAGCCAACCGGCCAGAGGCAACGTCCCCCTCAGAAGAAGGGCAAAGCCGGCGGCAGCTTCTGCCGGGTCTCCCAAGGGGCTCAGTGGGACTGAGATGTCGGGGCTTCCCTGGCTCCCTGTCCAGGGGGTTCCTGAGTCTTCTGGGCCTCTGGGTGTGAGGGCGGCACACATCGCCAACCAGCAGCCTCTTGCCTCTTCTCAAGGATGAGGGCTGCCTTTGCAGGCCAGGCCTGCAGGCCTCCCGTGGGACGAGCCCATATCCCTGGGGCAGCAGGAGGCCAAGCCCCCAGGCGAGCCTTCTGCACCCCAGCCTGCATCGTCTCAGAGCTGGACCGCAGAGCCCCGTCCCGCCGCAGGAGACCGGGAGGACACGCAGGCATTTGAAGTGAGGGGTGGGCAGGGGGCCCGGGGCGACAGCTGGTGAGTTGTGGCCACCTCTGTGGAAGCCATCAGCCCGGAGGAGGGAGGTAAATCAGGACCGGAGGTCAGACACCAGGGCCTCCAGGAAGCCAAGAAACGCCCATGTGTCCTCGTCACTCAAAGGGCCCCAGCCCCTGGAGGCAGTGGGGGACACAGCGACTGACCGCCTGGGAACACGAAACCCGCAGGAAGCCGCCGCAAGTGCTGGTGGGGTCCGGGGGGATTTAGATCAAAGGCCTGCAGCTGGACACCGGGCAGCTGAGCGGGCTCAGCACGGGGCTGCAGCGGGGCCACCCCACGGCCTCATCCCCCACCCCCCCTTGCTGGGGGGTCCTTAGCGTGTGGCTTCTGGGGCCCCGTTCCCCGTGCAGGGAACCACATCCAGGTGCCTCCTGGGCACCCAGCCAGCCCCGCAGCTTGTCCCTGAGGTTTCAGTGTAGCCCACAAAGGCGATGCTCCCTTGTGGGGAGACTATGAGGAAGGGGGACCCCAGGCCCCTTTTGGGGGCAGCAGGAGTCCCTCCCAGCCTCAGACGCCAGAGCGGTGTGGGGCAAGGGGTTCTGACCACTCGGTGTGGTGCCCGGGGAGGACCACTGGGGAGGAAAGACATAAGTCACTTCTTTGGAGACTCGGTTCCCGACTCTGTGAAATTGGCTAATCGGCAAGTATCCAGTGACCGCCTGTGTCCTCCTGGGACCAGAGAGCCAGGCCTGGGGCTGCGTGAGGGGGCCCAGGGCAAGGGACTCCTGCTAGCCAAGGTCTCTCGTTAGAGCCAGCCTGAAAAGCGGGGATGCGTCTGGTACGAGGCTGTGAGTCTGGCCAAGGCCCCGTGTCTGTATAGAGGAGCCTGGGGGCCATAGCTGGGATTCTCATGTCCAGGCCTCAGGGGCCCGGGGAAGCAGCAGCTGACAGCTCCTCCTTGGAGGGCCGACAGTCTGCTGCAAGCCACACCCAGGCCACGGTGACTGTGGCCTCTCTAAGCCACGCCAGGCAGGGGTGCCCTGGGCCCAAAGAATGCCGCCTGGATGGACAGGGGCCGTTGGAGGCTGGGCAGGAAGGATGAGGGCATCTGATGGACGGAGGACATGGAGAGAGGCTCCAGGCAGGGGTCCCTCTGCCCAGGGGGCCAGTGTGGAAGGCTGGGCTCAGGGTGCCGGCCCCCCGTAGCTCACAGAGAGCTGGCAGGGAGAGCCCAGCCTGGGCCCCAGGGGTCTGGAGGCTCGAGGCTGCCTCACGGTCCCCACCCAGGGGCTCTCGAGCCTCTGTCGCAGAGGTGGGAGCTGGGGCCCGTGAGGAGGCCGCTGGGAGCGTCACTGCTGGCTTTGACGATAGAACACAGTCAGGAACTACTGCCTGGAGCCTCGTCCCAACCGTGAAGGTGGAAACAAGGAGGTTTTCCAGCGGTGCACCCGGACCCCATGAAAGGGCGAGGCCAACCCTGGGCAGACCCAGGAGGACGGCTCTGGGCACAGCTCAGGAGGGCCCAGCCGCCCCATCCACACCCCACCTGAGACCTGACCGGTGGTCCAGAACTCGACATCTTTGAAATCTTCTGCCCGTGTATCAGGACCGAGTGCGCAGCCTCTGAGTTCACACTCTGGACAGCCCTCTTCCTCGGACATGACCGCTGAGCTGATCTGACCCCAAAGGAAGTCCCCAAGGCATGTGCCTGCCTACCCTGTCCTCCCGAAGCAGGAGATGATGGCAGGGCATCAAAGACGGACCCCGGAACATGGACGTGCCCTGTGGTCCCGGGGATGTGCGTCGAGGCAGGCAGAGCACGTGCTGAGCAGACAACCTGTGTTCCTCAGGAGCGGCCCCCGGAGCTCAGTCTCTAGGCCTGGCAGCCGTACCCCTGTGGTCTGGTCCCTGCTGATGTCCCCGGAGCCCTGGGCTGAGCCTCCACTTACCACTTCCTGGGTCGTGCACAGGTGTCCTCAGCCTTCCTGAGAACGGGGGCCGTGGACCACTGCTTGGGGACTTGTCCCTTCCAGCCCTCCTTTCTGCTTCTTTCTAGAACCCTCCTTGGTGGGTGTCTGGGAGGGCAGAGGGCATGGGCTCAGAGGCTCCCAGCTGGTTCTGTTTCAGCCTCCAATTCCCTTATCTTCCTGGACCCTGCAGGCCTTCCCTCCCCAGTGGACACGGCCGCTGTCCAGCCATGGAGACCTCTGCGGTGCGGGCTGACTGACCTCACTCGGGTCTCATCCTGCAGGCCTGGGCCACCATCTGGCAGCGTGCACAGGCCGGCATGGGTCTCAGTCTGAGCAGCTTCTTCTGCAGGTGGACCTCAGGCCGTCTGGGACCCACATCTCCATCTGAGCAGAGCCCGGATGCCCCTCTTCAAAACTGCCGTGCCACAGAACCTAGGGGCATCAGGCGATCTCTCCCCCTGAGGCTGGGAGACCTGAACAATGGGCCCCACCTCCCCCGGGCTGGGAAGTCACTAAAGGGCAGGAGTAGGCACGGTGCATTTTTCCAGAAGCATTTCCTGACCTTTGCCTCATTTGAATCCAAGGAGAGGAAAGTGCCTGTTGGTTTACCTTGGGTCCGAGAAAGAAACACATCGGCCCTATTCTGGCCCTGCTCTCTGCTTGCGTCCCTCCCGGGACCATGGTCCGTCGAAAGTGGTGGGACAGTTTGGGGCCCACCCACCTAAAACTTCTCTCCATGAAGTGGGCCCATGGCCCCAGCTGTCCGGCTCTTGGGCGGACCGTGGGCACCAACAGGTTCCCGCCAGCCCACAGGTGGCTCCGTGGCACTTGAGACGGGCTGCATGCCTGGAGCCCACCCCCATGCCTCACGCCGGCTGCACCCACGCCTGCCTTCACGTGCGCCTCCTCCTGCAGAGAGCTGTTATCAGGCCCCCACCATCCACAACCCACGGGGGTCCACTTGTGTCCCCACCGCCACGCCTAGCTTGGGCCGCTGGAAGCCGGCTGCCCTCTCCCCTGGCCTGGGCCGTGATGCCTCCGGGCGCCACTCCGACCCTGTCGCTCAATAGCGCAACACTCAAGGCCTGTCCTCTCACACGGAGCTGAGCCCAGATGTCCACCCCACGTGTGTCTGTTCACGCATGTGTGCAGGGGGAGACTGCGCATGATTTTGGTGCTGGGCTTCCATGACGCAAGGGAGACACATCCCCTGCCCTGCCGCAGCCAGAAGGGTCGCTGTGAGGCCACAGCAGGACACGAGCCGTGCGGCCCACACGGGCTGGCTGACAGACTGCTCCCTGGAACCAGACATCCCGGTCCAAAGCCACGTACTCCAAGGGTGGTCACTCCCAGGTCCCAGAGCCCTCCAGACAGCATGGGGTCCCCGTGCAGGAGGCAAGCGGAGAGGGCTCAAGTTTGCTCTCCCCTAGAACATGCTGTCTTCACGGGGTTGGATTTCGGACTGGGACTGAGAGTTCTGGAAGACAGCGGGATCTGGGAGCCACTCCAGCTCACCGGCGACACCGTTGGAAGGGGCATCCAGGTCCTGGGAGGCAGTGTCTCCTGGGATGGGCTGCTGGCGCGGGACACCCAGCGGAGGCGGGGCTCTGAGAGCAGCCCATCTCTGCCGCCAAGCCCCATGCCCTCTTCAGTGGTGGGAAGGTCATTGGGCTGGCCCGCCAGTGGTCCCCCTCCTGCCCTCACGCCCCAGGACTTACTGGGCATCAAGAGGCTGTGCCCCAGGAGCGCTGGGCTGCTCAGCCTGGGACGTCAGCAGGCAGGAGGCGAAGAAGGAGCCCCGCCACCCCGCCGACCGGCACCTGCGGCCTGGACACGGCAGGCAAACTGGAAGGTGTGGTTGCTGCGGTGACGGGGCCGCGTCTCCCCAGCTGGCAGTTACGTGGGCTCTCATCACCCCCGCGCTGCGTCTCCATGGCAGCGGCGGACCTGGCGGGAGGACCGCAGCCAAGGGGGGGCGGGGACAAAGGCATCTTTGATACGGAGGCGGTGCCGAGGGCCGCGCTCCGGGAAGCCGTTTCTAAAGGCGCCCAACCTCCACACGGAGGCCCTTGGTCCATCGTCTGAGTTAGCTTTTGTTGCCGACGCTGCGGAGGCCCTGCCGCCCGGTCTCGTGGGGCTCGGGCTCTCCCCGCGAGCCAGGCCTTTCGTCCGGGTCACCTGCCCGGCTCAGCTGGCACAGCCCGAGCCACCGCGTCCAGAGGCCATGAGCTCCACTCGGGCGCACGGGGGAAACAGAGGGGCCCTGCGGGCAGCTCCGGCCGTCCTCCCGTGGCAGGCCCAGTGTGCTCAGCGCTGAGAACGGGAATCGCCAGCCTGCGGGGGACGCCTCCCCACAGCTCCGCTCCTTCGAGCCCTCCATATCCCCTCTCAGCCAGGACAAGGCTCAGATTGCGTCCTGGTGCCCAGCTCAGCCCCGAGAGCACCTTCTGCAGAACGCAGTCCTCTCCCTGTGCACGCCGGGGCCTCTTGCTCCCATCTGCATAGCCCAGCTCCTGACTTCCCTGTGTCCACGCAAGGGGCTTCCCTGAAGGAGTGTGCGATAGCCCGGGAGCCGGGAGCGGGAGCCCCGTGACCGTCTCTGGGAGGCGGGACCCCTCCCGCCCCATGAAGTGCTTTCCCTGACAGTTCAGAGAGCATAAGCGTCTCCAGGAGTGCGGGGATGGGAGCCGGCCCAGGCCACGGAGCAGGGCGGACATGCCCCAGTAGGCGGGGGAGCAGGCCAGGAGATGCTGACGCAGATGCTCTGGGCTGAAAAGGCCTGGTGAAGCCCCAGATGGGGGGTGCCAAGGGCCGGGGCAAGCAGCAAGGGGGCTGGACCCACGGGGCCCCCAGCCTCATCGGCACCGGAGAAGGAGCAGAGTTGAGGCAAGAGCCAGACCTTTAGGCCCTGAGTACACGGCGGGGGAACAGACTCTCCCAAGGAATCTGGGGCCTCCGGGTCATGTGGCTAGGGTCCCGGGACAAAGCCGTGTGGCCAGTGAGCCAGCGGGAGACGTTGAGCCCCCAGGCTGGGGCCCTCTGGGCTGACGTGCAGATGGAGACTCCCCGACGGCAGGGCTGGGTGGTGTCCGAGGCTCACGTGCCTGAAGAAGAGAGCTGGCTGCCGTCGGGACGGCTGAGTGACAGGGCCATCAGGGAAGGTCCAGGAGGAGAGAGACCGATAAAGGGAGCAGAGATGGCCGACACGAGCCTTTGGAGAGAGACGAGCCCTCAGAGGGGCGGAGGGTGTGGAGGTTGGAAGGGGCTGGGGCGTGGCTCCCAGAAGGCCAGCGTCCCTGGCGTCCCTGCTGTCCCGGGCTGTGGGCAGCTGTGAGAGGGACACACCTCCCAAAACAACATAACAGTAACGTCTGCTGTGTCTCAAAGAGGAGGATGCGTTTCGGATCGGCTCGGTGGGATGGTGCCCGCAGCCCTGGGGACGACTCCCCAGCCTCTGGCCCTTGCTTGGTCTCCAGAGCCCCACTGGGCCTCTCCCAGGCCCCGGGCCAGAGGTGCTTCCTGCTCGAGCCTCACCCACCCCCGCGGGCTCCTGCTGACCCCCCAGACACACAGGCTGCGGGAGCCCCGGGCTAAGCTCCCTCGCGAGAGAGGAGGAGGAGGGTCGCGGCGAGCAGCAGAGTGCGGGGGCTCAACATCTGTTTCGCTCTTTGTGATGTGAACCCTGGCAGGTCAGCTGGCCTTCCCGAACCTCAGTTTTATGATGGATAAAGTAGGAATAATACTAATGGAGACCCCAAGATAGATTGTCAAGGCACTTGGCTCTTTCATAAACCTCAGCTCAGGCTTCTCAGAACTGCTGGGCCCACGAGCCCCCCACGCTGTCCCGGACCCACAGACAGACGTGGAGCCCTGACCGGGACAGCGCTGGCCCCACCAGGGACAGCCGACATGAGGTCGTCCACGCGATGGTGCCGCAGGTGCGCGAGGCGACACGGTCACACGTCCTGGGGGAGGGGTGTCTCCGAGGCCTTTATTCTGCTGTCTGTATTTTCCCATGTGCTGGACTTGGGGGTGTCCTCCTCGACCCCCATCCATGTCCCCTGCACCAAGGACCCTCCCTCATTTCTGGCATACTCAGCTCCTGACCTCGAGTTCTGCTCATTTCTGGGTAGATTTTAGTTTCTGCCTTAAAGTTCATGCAGTTGTGTTATTTTGAGACCTGGGTGTTATTTTGTAGATCTCGTTTGGAGCAAACATTGTAGTCCCCAGAGACATCTGTGTGGGTGGCCCGTCGCCGAGGCCCTGGCATGAAGGCCTCTCCTGCTGACCATTCCTTCCATCCCACTTTCCCGCAGAGAAAGCTAAAGAACAGTGGCCCTGGTGCCCATTGCCACCGCCGGGGACGCGCTTTACCTCAGGCCAGGAGGCTTTCAGGCGCAGGGAGCCTGAGCTGTCCTTCCAGCCATTGTCCTTCTTGGAAACCTGTACCCGGAGAAGCTCTGTCTACATACACATCTGTCTCCCGTGTCCACAAAGCACCTCGAGGGGAGGGACTGAAATGCTGGGACAGGGCGCTGGGCCCCAAGAGCCGCCTGCCCACTCTCCGTGCTTTGCGAAGGTCGGGCCTGGCACACTCAGCACAGGGGAAATGACCTCTTGGTCTCCGGTCACCTGCTGATGGCCTCACCATGTGGAAATGAGAGTCAGGCCAGGGAGGAGGGGAGCAGCCCGCCACATCCCCTGAGCTGGCTGGGCCAGGCAGGCTGGCCTGGTGGGCAGTGAGCCCCGGCCCCGTGGGCTGAGGCTGAGCGGGCAGAGAATGGCATTGGAGCGGGGTCTCACGTACACAGTGCAGTTCTGTGCCCTCCGAGGCCTCGACCTGCTCCTGGTTGTGAGGGGAGGTGGGGGCAGGAGCGGGCAGGAGCGAGGGCCTCGGGGCTGGGCCTCCCAACGCTGCTCGCCGGTAGGAGCTGCCGGCGCCTGGGGGGCAGTCAGTCCCTCAAGAGCCCCTTTACTCTGGTTGCTGTACGTGCATGACCGTCCTTGCCCAGGGGACAGAGCCTGCCCCGGGCCCTGCCCACAGGTGCCGTCTTGTCTTGACCCCACGGGGCGGCGAGCTGCCACCCAGACCCAGACCCTACTGGGCAGAGCGCCGCTTCCTGCTGCCCGCACAGCCTGTGAATCATTCTTCTTCGAGTCGGGCCTCTGTGGTGTGCTAAAGTCTATTGACTTTTATTTATGTCACAGTATTAAAAACAGATGAGACATCAATTGAGTCATTGGGTGTCCTTTGGGGCTTATGCACAAAATATTTTGAAAGGACTTTTTAAATGTCTTTTAACTAAAGCTCCAGATGGTGGTTAAAGATGTGTTGAGGGGATCCTGTGTAAATCAAAAGGAGTAACAACAAAAACAAAACAACAACAACAAAGGAAACACATGAATGAATGTGTGTCGGGATTCATTTATTTGTTAATGCAAAGAACATGTTTCTGTGGGCAGAGGAACCGGGTGAGCACCCTACATCTGGTTCCTACTCACTCTTCCACCTGCAAACCTCAGATTTCTCCTTTGTAAGATGCAGAAAAGGTGGTCCTTTGCAGGGCTGTTTGGGCATTTAAAAAGATAATGACTGTCTAAGGAGGAGGAATGTTTTCATACAAACTCTCAGGCTAGAAATGCTATCAAAGTGCCCGATACGTGTTTTCTCCTGTTACTTCCAACAAAGTCCATTGCAAATATTATGTTTGCTTGAGAATTATTGAATGTCTGTCCCACAAAAAATCAAAACTAACTAATATATTCATAAAGTTGCAGTATATGAAATCAACACACAAGCATCAGTTGTTTCCCTACTAATAATAAACAGCTCAACAAAGAAATAAATAGAAACATCCATTTACAATGCCATCAAAAAGAAATAAACTACCTGAGAATAAACTTAGTTAAGGAAGGAAAAGACTTAGACACCAAAAACTGAAAAATGTTCCTCAAAGAAAGTAAAGATGGAACCTAAGGAGGGAGAAAAAGGCATCTGTATTTATGGATCTGAAAAATTAACTTGTTAAAATGTCAATACTACCCAAGGCAACCTACAGATTTAATGTAACCTCAATCAAAATCTCAAGGGCATTATTTTGTGAAAATAGAAAAATCCAGCCTAGAATTCATATAGCATCTCAAGGAAGCCCGGAGAACTAAAACAATCTTGATAAAGAAGAACAATCCCGAGGACTGACACTTCCTGATTTCAGAACTTGCTACAAAGTTGCAGTCATGAGAACAGCGGGGCTCCGGGAACACAGTGGGGGCAGAAGGCGGGAGCCCAGAGAGAGCCTTCGCCCTGGGGCTCATGACTCCGACCAGGGCGCCGAGACTGCTCGGTGTGGAAGCGCCGGGAAACCCGACCGCCGCGTGCCCAGCAGCACTCCACACACAGGTATTAACTCAAGTGGGTCAAAGACATAAATATAAGACCCCAGAGCGTAAACTCTTCGAAGAAAACATACACCAGAGACGCTAGATTCAGCAAGAACTTCCTGGATTTCAGCTGGAAATAGGCAAGTTGGATTCCATCCAAATTAAAGACTGCGTCGTGGGGGCACCGTTGGCCAAGTACAGAGAAACGGAAAGGTAGTGAAGACAGGAACAAATACGTGCGGATCGCGCGCGCTCTCAGGCCTCCCAGTCCTGCCCACCGACGTCCCCGACTCGTCCCAGCCTCGGCCGCTGCGCTCCCCTCCCGCTGCAGCTTCTGCCGCCGCCGCGGAAAGGCCGGCCCCTTCACTCCTGTGCGTCCCTGACTCGTGGCCGGTAGCTGACGAGCCACAGTCTTGAGAAAGCGATCCATCGACGAGTGAAGATAAATTCACCAGTAATGACCGTGATCAGACGGATTGTTTCTGCCTCTGTTTATTGGCAGTAACTGGAAAAGACACGTGACTGGACCCTGAGGCGCGAGCTCCCGGGGGCCACAGTGTCCGCGGAGAGGAGGGCATCTCCGTCCTCCGTAGGAAGTGTCCACCCGGGCTGTGGGCCACACTGGGCTTTCCCATGTGTTGATGCTGACACGCGCATCAGACCGGAGTGCAGGGCCTTCCCAGGCCCTCCCCACACCCTGGAGCAGGCCGGCACCGGGGAGAGGCCCCGGCTGAGGTCATCAGCAGTTGTGAACGCATCTCAGGACCTAGGCAGCCGGGCACCGAAGATGTCGGAGTACAAAGTGTGGGGCGGGGGGGTCCCTCCCCTCGTGCGGCTCCATCTCTGGGGACACAAAAGGGAAGCTGTCTCCCTGGGGGGGCTTCTGGGTGCCTGGCCCCAGGGCGGAGCTGTTGACCGGGCCTCTGGGCATGGCCGGGGTGACAAAGGGCGCTCCCACAGGGCAGAGGAACCGGGAGACCGGGCGGGAGAATCCCAATTCTGCGCCGGTGCAGACTTCCTGGCATGTCCGCTCTGCCTGGAGCCCGGTCCTCAGCCCGGAGCCCCTTTCCCCGTCCAGCCAGGTTCCTGTGGACTTCTGCCCCCGTAAGAGTCATCCCTGACGCGGGGATGGCATCAGCAGCCCCCAAACTTCCTCAAAGGCTGGAGACGGCAGGCAGCGCCCAGGGCGACACCTGCAGCCTCTCGGGACCACGTCTGAGCCACTCATGGGCTGGGCTGTAAGAGTCCCTCCGTCCCCGCAGGGCTGCGCTGGGCACTCACTCTGAGACAGTCGCGCACAGATGATGAGCCAAAGGAGGCCCCGTGCAAGGGCAGGCCTGCAGGCCCTCCAGGGAACAAGTGAGGAGAAGCAGCGGTCGGCCGGCTGACCCAGCCACACTGCATCATGCCTGAAAACAGAGAGTTCACGGAAAAGCACCAGAGGAGAGGGGCCGCCACAGCTGCCACGACCCGCCGGGCGCCCACGAGTGTGGAGGAGGGACAGGCGCTGCTGTTCGCGGCGTCACATCGGAGCCGCAGGGCCCACGTCTGGTCTTTTTGATGATCTCTGAACAAAAACAGTATCATTTCATGCAGGGCTCTGCACCTGAGGCAGCAGGCTCTGGGGAAAGGCCGCCTCTGTGTCTGGAGAACCCATCGGAGGCGTGTGATCCCGGGAAAGGAGGGGCGCACGCAGCCCTGGACGGGACCGGCTGCCCCCTCAGGCACGTGCCCCCACAGGCACCGCCAAGGTCTGCTTTTGGCTGCTCTTTGCCCTGCAGGGCCCGGGACAGCTGCCCCCGAGAGCAAGTGGCCCCCGAGGCCAAGGACCCGGGCGAGAACCCCCTTGGGAGCCGGGCACAGCCGCCAGGGCCCACGGTGTCCGCGGGGGTTGTGCAGCAGGGAACGAGGCTGAAATTCTTCCAGAGCCTGGCAAAAAACGTGTCTCTGCGACCCAAGTCTGCAGCCTGCCCTCCCTGAGGCCAAGGCCGGCGGGGAGAAACGCTTCGGGCCCCGCGGCTCCCCGCAAGGCCGCTGCGTCTGCTCTCACGCTGTTTTCCTGAGACACGAGCAAGCCCAGCGCCACGTTTTGGAGACGGCGGGGGAGGAAGGGCCCTGGTGGCAGCTATGCCCGGTCCCCAGAGGAAGGGGCAGCCCCCACGCGGGCTCGTTGGGACATAGGCGCCCACAGACAGTGCCCGTGGGCAGCCCAGCCTGGAGACCCAGGAGGAAAACCACCGGTCTGGTGTATTCCAGCTACAATTTTTGAGATTAGTCGTGCATAGGGTGTCCGTGTGCCAGGGATTTAATGAGCCTTGGTGCCCAAGTCAGGAGCCCCTGCGCCAGGACCCTCCAAGCTGCATTTCTATGGGACAATGGCCCCACGGGCAGGGGAGCCATCAGGCCAAACCCTGGGTGCTCGTTCGGGTGACCAAGGGCCCACGCCTGCGGCTGGCTGGCTCTCTGGTCCCGAGAACCACCCTCCATCCGGCTTGTAACAAGAGTTTGTGTTGTGCTTGCAGGGAGAGTTTGTGCCCCAAACCGGCATTGTTGGTGACTGTCCCTCCAGCGACCCTGGAAATCTCTCCGATGATTTCTGCCCAGAAGCTGAGGCCAGACTCTGTCCCCGGCCCCTGCTGGCCCTGCCCGGGGAGGGATGACCAGCCGGTACCACCTGTGTCCCTCGCACTGGTCACCCTTATTAAGCCTCAGCGTGGAGCTGAGTCTGTGATTTCCCGCGGCCTTTCATCTCCTGGCCTGCACGCACCATGCCCACGACCACGGGCCAACGGTAACTCTTGTGCACCGCCCGGCGGAGCTGCGGGGCGGCTGGACCCGCCCGGAGAGGGTCTGGCGGTGTGCATGGGCACGGAGGGGGTCCAGGGTCTACAGAGGACTCACAGCTGGGCGCCCCGCAGCTCTGAGGTGTGGCCTCGGGAGACGGCCTGGGCGGTGTATTTCTAGAAACGCAGGAGGGGTGTGTAAAACACAGGAGAAATGTGACGTTTAGGTCTGCCCCAAGCATGCCACACGTCACCCCGTTCCCTGCAGTTCAGGCTGCATTCCTCCCGGCGCCGTCAGCACACCACATCAGTCACTTCCTGGAGGATTTGTCTCCAAATGTCTTGCTCTGTGCCTGCTGGCTTGCTCCTTTGAGGAGCATGGCGTAAGGAGGGGAGGGATATGGGACCTCAGCATTGCCTTCTTGGAAACTCTTGAATGAAATTCAAGGGTGTTGAGGCCAAAGGTGTAGGACCCCCACACATGCTCTCCCTGGCACCGACCCCACCCCTGCACGCACTGCCGTGAGGAACCCGAAAGCCCGTCGCACATCTCTGGGGAGAAGTGTGATGTCCACAGTTTTAGCCTGTTGGAACGCTGAGGGTTGCATGAGCTGAGGCAGTAAGACTTAGAGGAGAAAAGTCACAGCTGGTAGGAGTCTGCAGGAAGATACTGACCTGACTGGGCCCAGGATCTGAGCAAGTCGGCATTCCTGGGAAGAGAGGTCACGGAGGAAGATAATCTAGTAACAGGGAATCAGGGCTGAGCGACCAATAGCGGCTTGCTCCCACATTTGCTGAGTTTCTGATGAAATGACAGAGGGCTCTGGAACCCCAGGAGTCGGGATGGGCCAGGAGACCAGGGTAGGGCACCGCCGCCTTCCCTGAAGCCCCACGCGTCGCCGGCACTCTCCCAGGGCCCGGGGCCACCCAAAGCTGCACTCCACGGCACCCTTCCGTAGGGATTGCTCTGATCTGTGCACTCGAATTAGGGGCAGAATTCGGGTTTTTAAAATTAAATGGAGTGAATGCATTGAATTCAGACCATAAGAAAAATTTCTTCTAAACCATATTATGTGTCACTTGTTTTTCAAAGAAATATCACCATTTGGGGAAGTTTTGAATGGGTGTTTCAAGGAGCTGGTACCTCAGATTTAACCGTCCAGGCTCACACACGTTCGGCCGCAGGACGAGGTGACGTCATTTCACGGATATTTCAGAGTTATCTGTAAGCAAAAATATTTTGGCACCAAATCGATTCCTCTTCCTTGTAGTTTCTGTTCTGGGTCTAAAATGTGGCTGAATTCTTACTCATCGGAATATCAGCTTCCTGAGAACCAGAGCGTCATGATTCCTATTCAGAAACATTCTCAGTTCCTAAAACAGTGCTCGATACCTAATAATTGCTCAGCAAATACTACTGAGTGAGTGAGTAAAGCACAGGCACCAACACACGCGCACACGCCCACACACACGTGCACACACACCAACACACGCGCACACACCCGTACACACACACACGCACACGCGCACACACTCACACAGTGGGCCGCCTACAAGGTTGTTCATATCACCATAGACAGGAGACACAACGCCCCGTCGGCGTAAACACACACAGTCCAGAAAACCTCGGAGAAGAGACAGCCCAGTGTCACAGACCTCGGCAGAGTCCATCCCCAATCCTGCTTGTTTATACGAAGGCGCTGCCTCTGTCTTGAAGTCAAGTGCCGTGATTAGGGAGCCCTGTCCTCCCACGTCAGAGCCCCAAGCTGCCCTGCCACGTGCCCACATTTCCTCTTGGGGATTTAGGGTCCCCTGACTAGGAGCTCGGCTCGGTCCTCACTCCCGGTCCCTGCTCGCAGAGGCTCGGCCTGAGAAGGAGGCCTCCAGGAGGAGTCCTGGCTGGCCTGCACAGATGGTCTCAGGCCCCCTTCCTTGGGGGGTCTCTTCTGACCCCAAGGACTGGACACCCTGCCGTGGGCCCCTTACAGCCTCTGCTTCCTCCCCTCCGTGGGCATGTCCTCGTCAGCTGCTTAGTCCTGGCCCTCCCTCCAGCTCTTTGAACTAGAACAGGAAGGGGAGGGGAAGGAAGGGGAAAGGAGGATGGTGGAGGG